>JARHVA010006426.1:610000-662500 GCA_037957365.1 Torreya grandis
TGGGAAGAGGAAGATAAGTAAGATGATTTTTATGTTTTAATAAATTAAGATATGTACATGAAAAATCAACCATTTATATTCAATTTTTATTAGGCCAATAAAATTAATGGAGAGGTAGTGAAACTAAATGTAAGAATTGAAGTTTATGAATTTTATGGTGTTAATGAAGGATTTCTGACCATGACATATTTGATAAAAATTAGTATTAAATATTATTTAACCCAAGAGAATTAATAAAAATTTGAATAAATGATTATGAAAATAGAGAGATAGTGTTTAGTAAGAAAGACAAGAGGAATATTTTAGGAGATACACGAGCCAAGAGATTCTTACAGGCTAGAGACATAAAAAGTAAGCAATTAAAAGTGTTTATAATAATGTACAGATATTCGTAATGAGTTATAGATATGGAATTATGTAAGTTAAATAGTGGTTTTATGAATGATTTATGTAAGATATGTTTCATTTTGTGATAATTTGTGTATTCTAGGTGAAATCCTTATATGGCATTTTATTTACTAGAATAGATAAGGAGTCCTTGAGTAATAAATTATGTTATGTTTCAAAAAAGTAAAAATGGAAAAGATATAGGTTTTTGCCTTGGTTTATAATTGATATAGTAATAATTTAGGTAAAAAAATTTCCATGACCCTAGAATAATTCGACCTTGATATGGTCTAGGAAAATAATATGAAAAATATGTGTAACTATTAACATTTTAAGAAGACTTAAAGTTAGCATCATATGTAATAACTTTTTTGGTTATCTAAGTATAAAATTTAATATAACAAGTTTACAAAGGGTATATAACCACTTCTTGTTAGTTGAATTTACATCCTAACTTGATTACAAGGTTATGTTCATTCCTGAAAGTGTACCATAGGGGTTTTATAGAGTGTTTAAGAAACACTTCTCATTTCTAAACCCAGAGGGTCCATTTCATGAATAGATAGTTGTGATAATCCTATTATATTTTGTGGAATAATGGTAAAGCAAATGATTATTTCACAAAATTTACATAGTTGGTTATTAGAAGCAACATTGGCCTAGAACTTAACTTGTAAATATGAAGATAATATGTACTAAGTGTGGTATATTATGATAAAAACATAAGTATAAATATAAAATAACATGAATATTCAAAATGAAATATAAGCTAAAGTCACTTGATCAAAAAGGAGAAAAATAAGGGTAGGGTAGAAAGAAGGTGTTCTAATTGTTAATCCAGATACCATGACAAAGTTTAGATTTCATCAAGACATGCATTAAACCAACATATAACATGATTTTTCATAAGCATAGATCCTACCATACATCAGGAAAGTGTCTAAGGAAAGGATGGAATAATTCAAATAAGAGACTAGATTTAATTTTAAGATTTACTTCTATAAACAAACATCATTGGCACATCTATAAACAAAGTAAAGAAAGTGAATTGAATCTAAGATCCTCAATTAACCTATCATAAGCACAAGTTAACAACTCTAAATTTATATTAACACATCTATAATTCATGAAAACCATTAAAATATGGGCATATAAACAAATATTTGAGAGAGAAGCCCTGATAGCAAAATACACAAGAAAATATGGATAATTTTTGAAAAATCCCTTTCTTATATTAATTTCTCAAAATTTTACACAAGTTTTTAGATCAGAAAATATAGTCTCTTTACAAAATATAATACCCTTGATATAGAAAACTAAGGAGGTATGCTGGTCAATCTTGTCAAATGATAGTTTTACAAGTGTTAAGGATAGTTTTCCTTATACAACATTTTATAACAATGACATCTTCTAAATGAACTGACCTATAAGTAATATGCTTTATAAATATGCACATGATTTTAAAAAAGAATATTTAATTTTAAAAATATATATGTTTGGTTACAAAATCATATGCTTAAGTAAAATGACTTGACTTTGAGGCCCTTTTCATGTTATAGCCCCTATTTTTGCTAAAGGATATTCTTTGCCATTTCATGTTGATCATAAATTAGATTCAGATTGACAATAAGATCCATGAAGAGTTGATCCTATTTATCTTCTAGGATTTTGAGGTCTTTGTCAGCCATCTTAAATCTTCCTTGATGCTCCTAGATTCACCAATCTTTTCCTCAATAGTTAGAATCATGTCCATGATCCTACTATTGTTTGCCCTAATATTTCTTTGGCTCTAGTTTCTTACTTATTACATGACCTAGGTAGCCCTATTATTAATTTATTCATTAGTGATTATACCTATAGTTCTAATTGAATTTGGGTCAGTGACCATGCTCTCAAGTATATGTTCCATCTTTCTTTCCAATTGATTGTTATCTTTAGAAAGATCTTCTAGGATCTTGGACCATTTGCTAAAGCTTTTGATCTTATCTACCAATACTGAAATGGTCATATTTATATGGGCCAAGATGAATATTTTAAAATCAATAATTTGATCCTCTATCAAGATATTGATCAAATACTTTACTTTGTTACTTGAAATCTATCATTGGTGAACTAGACTCATAGCCATTGTATTCTTATAGATCACCACACTCTACCTAGACTTTATTGACTAAAAATATTTAAACATGTCAAATAAAGTGGCTTAAAAAATATTGATTATAGCCTCTAGAACTAAAAAGATAGCCTGCTCCTCCAAGTTATTCTTTTATTGTTGTAAGCCCTTGATGGTAGCTCACAACTAATTTGATTGAGCTTGGGATAACTCCAAGGGATGTTATTCAAAGATAGGATCTTCTCCAGAACTTTGTCTCCCTACTTGAGTAGAAATAATTAAATTCTCTACCTTTTGGTATGTTATTTATTCACCACCTATCATTATCCTTTTCATTATCACCCTCATAAAAATAGTAGTCTTTGGGTCAAACTTGACTTCAACTAGAGACTGAGTCATTTGAGGGGAAATGATATTTAATTATGTTGGATGTATTGAATCATGTGGTGTATCTAACCTCATTACTTATTACTCCTATAGAGCCATAATCTATGGTTTCATTTATTACTCTAAGGGGATGTGTGTAGACTTTACCATGGCCCAAGGATGATGCATAGTAGGCACTCTTTGTAATCTACGTCCATAAATGAACCACTCTGGAATAGTTGGACCATATATCAAGTTTTTTCACTAAATATATTAAATTAATTCAAATGAGGAGTGGAAGTCACTTTGGGCCTCTTAGCTTTTAGAATAACGATTAGCTTAGCCTTTCTCTTTAGAGGGGTGACAACTACCAAGTTGATGCAGGAGCATCACTACCTAATGTAAATAATTTTTTGGTTTTCATGTTTTGAGTCCTTAGGATGTGGTTAAGGTCGTAATAGGTCCTTAGGAGTTATTTTTAGGTGTTAGGACTTTAAAAGATTTGAATTATGGTGGAAATGAACTTTCTTGCCAAAAGCCAATCCTTTACATTTTCAAATTTGTTATGTAATGTAAGAGATATATTTATTGTATCAATAGGTCTTGAGTTCTGTTATAGGGTTAGGTATTAATAAATTTGTTGGAAATATTGTCATTGATGTCAAAGGTTTAGTATTATTGGTGATAAAGGCCCCATTGCATTTAATATTGTTTATCTTGGCTAATATGAGTTAATATTTATTTAATATTAATGAATATATTTTTGGTTGCATATGAGACAAAATAAGGGCCCATAAAGAAGGCAAAGAGTCACGAGATAAAGACAAAAGAAGGATGGGATGCATTTTCCCATGAAGAGTCATCTTGGGGAATACCAAGAGTCACCAAGTGAAGACAAAAGAGTAAAGGGCAAATTTCTCATTAAGGGACACTTAAAGGAATACGAAAAGTCACCAAAGATAAGGACAAAAGTGGGAAAGACGTTTTTGGTCATGAAGGGTCACCACATGACTTTTTAGATGCTTGGATATGAAGGTTCATCCAATATTGGTGCCATTTTCCATGAGGAATGAAAGGTCACAAAGGGGGAAGGCCAAAGGTCATTTGGAAAGCTATAAATAAAGGCTTGAGTAGCCATTTGTAAATGTGGATGTGAGAGGTTGATTTGATATTGTAATATCTAGCTTAGAAGAGAAATTATGAGAGATGATTTGTATTTGTTATATCTAGCTTAGAAGAGCAAAAGTAAGAGAGAGGAAGGTGATGTTGTATTGATCTATCATTTGTTGAGATAGCAACATTAAGAGATAGGTGTGTGGTATACACAAAGGAGTTGGTGCTCCTATAGGTTGGTGCTCACGAATTGTTGTTGAGTTGGTGCTTGGCAAAGGGGTTGGTGCTCTTGTGGGTTGGTGCTCATGAATTGTTGTTGGGTTGGTGCTCGACAAAGGGGTTGGTGCTCACAAATAGTAGCTAGGTTGGTGCTCAGTAAAGGGGTTTGAAGCTCCTTTGGGGTGGTGCTCATGAATTGTAGCTGAGGTTTATACTTGGCAAAGGGGTATGGTGATCATGTGGGGTTGTTCTCATGATTATATTTGAGATTGATTCTCTGTGGTTTTTCCCACATTGGGTTTCCACATTATATCTGGTGTCTCTCTATATCTTGTGTGGATGTTTATTGTTTGAGTTTTATTGCATATCTTGAATGTTTGATTAAGTGGAATTTGGTTAAAGGAAAGAAAATAAGATATATAATATACTTATTCACCCCCCCCCTCTCAGTATATTCTGTGTTTAATAATTGGTATCAGAGTAGTTTCCTTCAGAAAGAGTTTAACATCTTGATGGTAGATCAAAGAAAAGCAGAAGATGGCCAAGCAGCTAAAGAAGGAGAATCAAGTGTTAAAATATATGGTTGAGGATCTTAAGGAAAAGGTGTGTATATTGGATTCTAAGTTGGCTATAGAAGTAAAATAAAATAAGATATTTATTCAGGATCTTAAGAATCAATTAGAAGTTGCAACTTTAATTTTAACATCAAAAGAAGAAGAGTGTAATCAGTTGAAGGTTGAGTTAGATTATTTAAAGAATAATCATGTGAAGCTTATAATCAAGGTTGAAAAAGATCATGAAATATCAGTTCAAGGAAAGAAGGATGCAGGTTTTGCAGGCAAATCAAAGAAGCCAAGCAGGCAGCCCAATGCTTTCAAGTTTTCAAATTATTTTCATGGCCGTTGTTTTGTTTGTCATCATGTTGGTCATAGGGCAAGAGATTGTATGAGAAGAATAAATGAGTCAAAGGGAGATCACAGTCACATTCAAGAAAAAGGTATGAGAAATATTGTTTGATTTTGTTGTCATGAGGTTGGACATATTGCTAGATTATGCCAAAATAAAGTAAAGAGATATTCAAAGCATGTAAAAGGTTACAGAGCCCCTAAAAGATATAAGAAGAGTCAAATTAAGGTTTGGAGACCTAAAATAGCAAAGGTTGATCAGGATGAGTTTAAGAATGAAAATGAATTACTTGATCTAGTAGATAAAGAATTAGATAAGGACTGTAAAGAACCTCTTGTTACATTTGAGCATGAGCTTTGTCAAGATAAGAAAGTTGCAAAAGTTGAGAAGATGAAAAATATCATAACTGATAAGGTTAGTAGGGAAAAAAGGTTAGATATGCTTAAACAGATTCTAAAATAAAAACACAAGAAGATCAAGGAAGAAATAGAGGAGATGTGGGAATCTCCTGAGATTTATTTCTAGAACCCTTATGTGTGGGGGTGTCTCTTCTAGGCTTCAAGGAGACACTTTTAAGGAAATTGAAGCATGATGGGTGTTATTGGGTCTTGGATATGTTGCATGAGAAGAAGGTGAGTTGACATATTAATTTGTATATATTTTGAGGGAATATATTTTTGAAGAAAATTTTGCATCAGTATTATGGTTTGAGGCTATTAGAATGATTCTTGCATATATAGCGTTTTAAAGTGTTTCAAATGATTATGGTCATAAGAAATTGGAATGTTGACAAGAGCTAATAGTTTTAGAGAGAAAGAAAAGGATACTCCTATAGATTCAATCAAGATGGATCAGAGTTTCAAAGCTCCATTTATCAGGGAAAAGGTTCAAACATGTTCATGGTAGAAGAAACAACCTGAAGATTCTATATTGGTGCAAACAGCTTTACATGTAAGAGATAAAGATCAGCCATGGTTTGTTGATAGCAGATGTTTGAGGCATATGATAGGAGATAAGAGTAAAGCAGATCAATGGTGGTATAATGAGATTTAGAGATAAAACCACTACCAAGATAGCCAGAAAAGGTACTTTATTTTTGATAAATGTAGAACCAAGACTAGGAATGTTTCATAAGCATAATCTATTGAATGTAAGGCAAATATGTGATCAAGGATACACCTTAAAGTTTCATGTGGAAGTTTTTGAGATTAGAAGGAAATATTCAAATAAGTTGATTGTAGATTCTCAAAGGACATGCAATGTTTTAATCAAAAATCTTCTCAAAGATTAGTGACAGGAGTTGGGAGTAATTTATATTACTTCCTACCATTGATGTTTAGCATCAAGTGAGGGGGAGCTAAGTGTTAGCTCCAGGTAGGCCCTTTGCCATTGATTTCAAAGGGGGAGAATAACAAGTATAGGTATAGGTGTAAAAAATAGGTACAGGGAATAGGTACAGGTTGCTACAGTAAGGGGGAGTTACTGTATGTTTTTAGATGATAGTATGTGCAAGTGATAGGATGTGGCAGTTTTAGGATTGAGGTTTCCATCAATGACAAAGGGGGAGATTGTTGGAAATATTGTCATTGATGTCAAAGGTTTAGTATTATTGGTGATAAAGGCCCCATTGCATTTAATATTGTTTATCTTGGCTAATATGAGTTAATATTTATTTAATATTAACGAATACATTTTTGGTTACATATGAGACAAAATAAGGGCCCATAAAGAAGTCGAAGAGTCATGGGATAAAGACAAAAGAAGGATGGGACACATTTTCCCATGAAGAGTCATCTTGGGGAATAGCAAGAGTCACCAAGTGAAGACAAAAGAGTAAAGGGCAAATTTCTCATGAAGGGACACTTAAAGAAATATGAAAAGTCACCAAAGATAAGGACAAAAGTGGGAAAGACGTTTTTGGTCATGAAGGGTCACCACATGTTTTCAAATGCTTGGATATGAAGGGTCATCCAAGATTGGCACCATTTTTCATGAGGAATGAAAGGTCACAAAGGGGGAAGGCCAAAGGTCATTTGGAAAGCTATAAATAAATGCTTGAGTAGCCATTTGTAAATGTGGATGTGAGAGATTGATTTGATATTGTAATATCTAGCTTAGAAGAGAAAAATTAAGAGAGAGCAAGGTGATGTTGTATTGATCTATCATTTGATGAGATAGCAACATTGAGAGATAGGTGTGTGGTATACACAAAGGGGTTGGTGCTCCTGTGGGTTGGTGCTCACAAATTATTACTGAGTTGGTGCTTGGCAAAGGGGTTGGTGCTCCTATGGGTTGGTGCTCACAAATTATTGCTAGGTTGGTGCTCATCAAAGGGGTTCATGCTCCTGTGGGTTGGTGTTCATGAATAGCAGCTGGGTTGGTGCTCAGTAAAGGGGTTTGAAGCTCCTGTGGGGTGGTGCTCATGAATTGTAGCTGAGGTTTGTACTTGGCAAAGGGGTATGGTGCTCCTGTGGGGTTTTTCTCATGAATATATTTGAGATTGATTCTCCATGGTTTTTCCCACATTGGGTTTCCATGTTATATCTGGTGTCTCTCTCTATCTTGTGTGGATGTTTATTGTTTGAGTTTTATTGCATATCTTGAATGTTTGATTAAGTGGAATTTGGTTAAAGGAAAGAAAATAAGATATATAATATACTGATTCACCCCCCCTCTTAGTATATTCCATGCTTAACAAAAATTTTAATAGTTTTTTATCACCCACATAACTCATGCAATGGTTCATCATGGTGAATAGGCTTGTAGGTTGGATAGTTTTACAATGAACAAAAGTTATTTATGGTGTTTTAGAGTCTTTTTCAATAGATAGGTGTTGGTGTATGAGTAATTCAAGAAAAATAACATGATGGGGTGGATTAAAAAGTGAAACTAGAGATAAAACCTATAATTTTAATAGATAAGTACTTTATTTAAGGGAAAATTTGTTGACAGTCCCTAAATTTTGTATATATAACAATGTTGAATTAATTAATGAAGTATGAGTAGAGATTTTGATTAATAAGATATGTTGATACTATGGTAAATTATATAATGTATATTTTATGAGGATAAAGTTATGTGTTGAATGAGTTCAAAGTAATTTTCTTATGCATGTCACATATCTACCTAATTTTTGTATTCACCAAACTATGTTTGGAAGTAGGATAGATTGACCATGTATGGAAAGATAGGATTTTATATAAATTAAATTGTTATTAAAACATATGTATTGATAGTTTATTTTAATTATGAATGACTAGTGATTTCATTATGTGAGTTTTAATCAGATGAGAGGGACATTCAAGAAACTCATGTAGAGTAGTAAGGAACCTGCACAGTCAATAAGAAATCTTTAAAAATGCAAGTAAGTAAATTTTTAAAATGAAAGGTTAAATGATTAAAGGTTTTTAAAGAGTTTGGATAGATATTTTTGAGTTATAATAGAGGTTAGAGTATTTTAAAGAACCCTGGAGAACTGTTATGTCTTGTTGCAACCATATATAGTGATGTGGAATTGACATAGTTAAAGTAGATTCTATGTGGAAACATGTAACAAAGGTGTTTTTAATCATATGTGCTTATTAAGTTTTGTAAGAATTTTTAAGAGGTTATTAAATCCCATGTTTGTTTTGTAATCCCTTTAAAATTCATAGACCCAAAGATATTTTTCATGGTGTATGTAGATTGTGTTTGTATAAATAGTCAATCTAAAATTTGAATGAATCCATCTATGTAGGCCACAAGGTTGTAAAAAAATGACTGGAAAGGTTATTCAATTATAGTAAAAATACTTTTTAATAATTAATGTCACTTGAATCCCTGTATAAATATAAAAACCTAAAAATTTTCATCTTGGGTTCCTCAGTTTGTAGGCAACCTTATTTCTACAAGTAGAGTAGGCCTAAAAGATTGTGTGTTTCCATGGGAAGACTAGGCCTAAAAGACTATGTGTTGCTATGGGAAGAGGTAGTTGATGAAAAAAATTGTTTATACAAGTTAGTCAAGGGGTTCTTCAAGACTTTAATTAATATGTTAAAATCTATTGACACTGTATATATGTAAGTGAAGCATTGAATCATAGCTTGAGCATAAATTTGTTGTATTAACAGACATACACATGCTACTATGAAAATTTTTCTAAGGACGAGAATGTAAATAAAGATAATCATTAAAATTGTGTTCAAAGTGAGGCTAGTATAAAAAGGAGGCTCAAATATTAATCAAAGTAATAGAGAATGGGATTGAAAGTAGTAAAAGAGAGAGTAAGTTGTCAAACAAAGAGGAGATTAAGAAATTTTAATGTATTGAATTTTATCTTATATGAATTATATATTTGGAAGGGTATAGGATAGGATACACCTCTACATCATAACTCTAATACCACTTCTTTCCCTTTATCTTCATTTATTTACTTAACTTGGGTTTCTTCATCATTTGACTCATAGGCACTTGATAGCATATTTAAATCATCTTCCATAGTCTCATTGGGACCAAGGGATATCATGTGAATCTCCTTTAAAGGTGATCCTTTTTCCCATACCTGAGCTAAAGAAGAATCAATCTCATCAGGCCTTCTTTTCTCTATCTTTGGCTCAATCAGTACTTTAACTTTGTACTATACTTATGGTTGAGTTGATGGAGGTCAATTAGGTTCATTACTTAACAAATGATAATATCTAGGACCTAATTTCCATATATCATCTCCTTTTTTATTCCTCTCTAGCCTTGATTTAGGTATAAGGTTATGTTTTTTCAATATCTTGGTGACGTAAGAGTATGAAGATGCTTTGGTGTAAATAGGATCAAAGGCATCAGGATGATGATCATAAGATATATTCATCATTCCCTTGATCTTCAAATTTTATTTAACTCTTAGACAAGGGTCCCACTATCTAATTTCATCTATTATCAAGTTGAAGGATGTTATACACCTGGATGCTACTTCAATATTTTCCCATTATTTGAATATGGTCTTCCCAATATTTGTTTGGAAGTTTTGAAGGAGTTCCTTTCTCTTGGTCCTATAGAGACCATCAATCCCATGGAACATCTAGTATTCTACCTCTTGATCTACTAGCCTGTCAAGGATATGAAGATATATATTTAGAGAAGAACTCTAAGTTCCCTCAATCCTTATAATAATGTCATGTGGATAGAGCCATATGTCTCCGATGGATTCAACATATTTTATGATAATAAGGATAACTCTCATCATTGGGATCCTAGTTAAATCTTCACTTAGGGTTAGGTAAACATAGTCACAAATGAATTAAATGTGGTCCCTATACATAAAGATATGAAATTTTGAATAATACTATGAAATAGTCTATGTTCCATTAGGTAACGATTCCTTTTGGTTTGGAATATTTATCATTACATAGAGAGCATCTAAGAGATATGACATCATGTAGAATTGGTACTTCTTCTTTTTGATTGAAAAAATCTTCCCACTTAAAGAGATGCTAATTATCTCACCTAGGGGAAGGAAAATTACTTTTTTTAATAATAAAGTAAACTATTGACACCCATATAGGATCAACATATGCTATGGTTGCATTTCCTCATAATTTTTTGAACATTATCATAATCATTCTAGCCCCTGGTCTGAACTGACTCATAGGGTTTTTCTTATCAATGTCTGAAAAGTCTCGATTTCAAAAATCCAACCACGATAAGATGGTCATTAAGTTTTTCTCCTTGGCCTAGACATTCATTGAGGCTAGGTCAATTTGGGGTTTGGGTAACTTATAATATTAATCAAATATTAAAATAGAAATATAGGCCATATTTTTGCAAGTTTATCCATTCAATATCATGCCCTTATCTATCTTAACTTCTTTGAAAATATGAGCAAGAATGTTTATGTAGTGGAATATCTTAGGTTTTTTAGATGCACAATGAAAGCCCACCATTTGGATTGCTACTATATCATTAAATAGTCTCTTAGCTAATAGATTTTTATCCTCTCCTTGGGTAATGGTTGGTTGGTTCTCAATGGTCTAAAATAACTTTGACCAATTTTTCTCTCCAATGTTTGAAGCATAAATAATGAACTTGGTATCTTTAAACACTTTCCCTTAGTATCTGTGGTCAACTAGAACTCCACATCTTCCTTTGAGACACCCTTATTAGCTTCCATTTTTGTGACTTTAATCAAATTTCTCACTAGTGGACTAAAATTCAGCTTTAGATTAAATTATCTTTGAATAGATGATAATTAAATTCTCCTTAGATTGATTATACTGAAAATAGTGTCAATTAAGGGCTTTCATACATGCTATAGTTTTTTTGGAGGTTTGCACAAGGATTTAATGGTCACAAGAAATTAAAACTATGTGAGTTTTCATGCCTTAGATTTTCCTTGGATCATGTATTTATACCTTTGCCTTATTGGGTCCAAAAGATCTTTAAATATATCATGTCTTGTTTATGTGGCATCATTATGGTATACTACTCATTAATATTTAAAATATGACCATTTATCACTTTTGGACACATGTCATTTTCATGTGCATTAAAATTTTAGCCTTGGATTCATCATGGGCAATTTATTTTCCTTTAAGCTTCTAATTTTTTTCCACTTGGTAGTTTTTCATTTGTTCTGGGTCCTTTAAAAAGTCTACACTACATGGAACCTTTGATCAGGACCTAGTATGTAAAATTATATTAGTCAATATTTTTTTAATTTACCATAGTTGTGACACATGTTATCACAACATTCAATTTGGGTTTGTTAAAAATTCCACTCTATCACGTACTGTTGTGTTTCCTTTGCACATATCAATGTGTTCCATCAATCTCAATCCAAGAGATTGAACATGATGTAGGGGCATCCTATAAAGAACCTAAATTTGATTCATTTTGTCTTAATATATACTATTATGTTATTAATTTGTGTTAGAGGTCATAATAATTCTGTATGTGGAGTCTATATAGTCTTAAGGTACATAGATTATGAATTATGTCTTTTCCTACCAAAAGCATTATTTGAAAATTTGAATGTTTAGGGGAAGTTATAAGAGGTTTTTGGATGTGTTTATCTAGATAATTGTTATATAATTATTATGATAGGTATATAGGGTTTGATAGGAACATAGAACATGTGGAAAAATGTTTTAGGTCATGAATCATTCAAATAACCATAGGGGGTAGTTTCCAACAATGATTTTAGAGCTTGCAAGAATCAGTTTTGGTAGTTATTTGAGATATAAGATTATTATTTTGGAATTTGAGTTAGCTGTGGAGACAATGTATTAAAATAATCATGGTAATTATACCCAATAAAAAATGAAATGGATATTTTCAAATGTTGAAGAAAAGACTGGTAGCCATGGTTTCTAGGTATAGACAAATATAATTGATAATTATGAGTGTTTGATAAATTGATGTTGTGAAATATAATATTTGGAATATTTATAGCATTTGGAAACCATTATTTGTATCAAAATTCAAATAATAAATGTTTTTTTTGAAAGAATAATTTAGATGGAATATAAGAGAGAAGACCCTTGTTCATCAAGGATAACATACAAATCCCTATTTAGGAATAATATGGTTTTCTTGTGTAGAATGTGTCATTTGAGACTAATGATCAAAGAGAATTTTTGATTTTTTATAATATTTTGTAAATATTTTTTAACTTATTTGAGATTATAAATTGAAATAAATAATAATCAATTCATCTATTGTTCTAGTATATTCATAGACAGACCCCTGTTTAGGAGTCATTCTTTATGTGCAGACTATGTGTTAGTTCTTTAGAAGGATTAATCATTGATTCATTATAAATTGTGTTATCAATGTAAACATAGGATATTGATATTTTTTTAGAGTTTATTCTTGAAGGAATGATGAGAAATTTTTTGATGCTGTGAAACTAGTATAGAAACCCTATTTCATGTAACAAACTTCATTATGGTTAGACTGTGACTGTGCTCCTTTGAAATAAGTAATGCATAAACTGGTGATAAAATTATTACAAACATTAAAGTGAGTTTATTGAATGTTTTTAAAAATTTCTTGACATTTTTTCTATATTTGAATATGTTTTATCCATCTTTACAGGTATATAGACCTGTAGATGCACAATTTTGCCTACACAGACAAGAGTATATTGAGGAAGGTGTAACAATGGGTTGCTTAGGAGTAAAAAAAAATTGGTAAAGGTTCTGAAGGTAAATATAGACCTAATAAAACTATTTTTGGTCTTATAAATTCATCATAATGTTCACAGTTGAATTTTATGTGCTCTTGGGCTGAGATGGAACCCCAAAAGCCCTAAACTAGGGTTTATTCTGTATCTCTTATTCTAACCATAATAAACTACCAAAAGTTTATAAAATAATAATATTTTAGGTATTTTTACTAAATATCAAGGTTCCATTATGGAACATAATCATTTTTATGGGTTTAAGTTGACTGAGGAGACAAATAGAGTTGACATGCCTAATAGGCCTAAACAACAAGATATGGAGACATAGAAAAGTGACATAAATAGAGAGTTAAGATATTTAAATCTTTATATAGATAGAGAAAAATATAGGCTTTCATAAATATTGGATTTTTTCTAATTGGCCTGCAAACATAGCTATACAAAGCAAATAAGCCCAAAAATAGGGTTACAAGGATTGTGTGATAGTAGGCATATTTGAGTATAAGAAGGAATTGAGACTTGGAAAGTGTTGAAAGAGTTATTTAATGAGAATAGAGGTTTGTTGAGACATATAAAAACTAGTTAAATATTTTTTAAACTATAAAATTATCAAGTGAACCTAAGAACCAATTCTTAAAAAATGAACAAGAAACCATTATCAAAGGAAGTGGATTTAGAAAAAATATTGAGACAAGTTGGTGTTTGCTTTGCATCATTTTGGTATCATAGAAAGTAAAATATCATATAATATTTTGAAGGGATTAACTTCATGTGTTTCTAATTAAATTATAGGATATGGAACCAAGAATAGTGTTTTATGGAGAGAGTTAACAGAGATGAAGATTTGGTCAAGAATATGGTATACTAAGTGACACATTTGATTGCCCCATTGGTCATGAGGATGGAGGCTATTTAGGATGATTTCATAGAGAGAGTACCAAAAAATTGATAAAGGAAGAAAAAGGAAATGATAGAAAAAACTTTCAAGTAGTACCTTTGCATCTAAAGATAAAAGAGAGAGAAAATGGAGAGGTGGTTCAAGAGAGACCACATATGCATGTAGCATTAGTTTAAGAAGGCATGGGAGTATAACACCATGAATGGGTAGTTATAATATTTGTAGGTGGAATATTAAGAAGAGAATAATATCTTATGATAAGTGTACTAAGACAAATATTTCTAGGATAGTTTAGGAAATGTCATAGAGAGGGACGTAGAGTAGTCGAGTGTCAATTGAATGTTGGTAGAAGTACACATCAATAGAGTATAAGAGAAGTGAATTATGAAAGAAGATAATAAATAAATGAGTCTTTATTCATGAGAATAATATTATTGTAGAAGGGGAAGTGATTCAAAGAGTTAGGATAAAGAGGAATGTTATTCAAAAGTAGGTGTGAATAAAAAGGTAAGGTTTGTAGTTTAGTGATTGATAGAGGAATCACTATTAATATTGTGTCTTTAGGGATAGTTTTAAAATTAGGCTTGAAGAGGATGCCACATCCAAAATCATATAGTATTTTTCATGGGTTTAAATGGAAATCAAATCATGGTAAGTGAACAAATTTGGTTTGAATTCCATATAGGGGGATATAGAGATAAAGTGTTGTGTGATATTATGCCCATAGATGATTATCATTTATTGTTAGGGAGACTATGCAAGTTTGATAGGTAGGATATACATGATGGTAAATAAAATACATACACCATCAATAAATATGGAGAGATAAATATACTTGTCCCATTAAAGGGTGAATAATAAAGAAAACATGAGAAGATAATGGTGATGGAAATGAAGTAATGTTGGAGAAAAACCATGGAAATTTTGGGTGTAGTTAAGGTACCAAATAGAGAAGCAAAGGTAAGTTGTATCGAGATGGTTAATGTGAAAATTTGTGAGTCTAAAAACATGGACATAAAAGAGGATGAACAAGAATACAAGGTGATAGTAGAAGTCATTAAGAGGTAGTAAGAGAGTAGTCTTCAAAGAGAGTAAGACATAGTACCTATAATATTGCTCATGAAATAAGAAAGAAAAAACAAGCATGGTAACTAAGACAAATGAGAAAGATGATAACATAATAGTAATATACACTACATCTGAGATGGATGAGCATTGGTTTGGGATTAACACCAAGAAAGATAAGAATATGGAAAATGAAGTGTCTAATAAATAATCACAAGCGAGAGACATGAAGGATCAACATCTAATTTCTAATTTTTTTTTGTGATGAAAGTGTAGGTAAGAAGAAAACAAAAATTAATCAAAGTTTTGAACAAGTGAATGAAAAGGAAAAGATGTAGATGAATGAATATCCTAATATGACTTTGAAATCCCAAAAAGGAATGGTAGATAGGGTCAAATTATTGAAGGAGAGTCTTGAACAGTAAAATAATGTCAATGAGTTGGGAAATATGTGGTAGCCCTATGAACAAGATAACTTAGTAAGAGTGAAAAATAAAATTTATGAGATATGTAAAATGAGCATACAACCCTTGAATATGAAAGAGATATAAAGTAGTCATATTGGTGTTACACAATAACAAAGCAATTGTTAATACAAATATGAGGCATGTAAGGACCAAGAAGATGTTGTATATAGTGTGATGTGGACATAATAAGAAGCATTAATGGAATAAAAATATTTAATATTTTCATTAGGATTTTTTCATGCAAATAATGAGAAGGTGAATCAGTTTATAGAGGAGGAAGAGTGGTATACACCTGCAAGACAATAAGAATATGATAGAAGCTATGTTTTTCTTAACACTTTTATTTCATGTGTAGGTATAATATTTAAGAAGATGAAACAAAGAAGGCATAAATTTTGGGCCCAAGAACATGTCCAAATATATTAGAGGAAAGTATATGTAGATACCTTATATAAGTAGGTTAATTTCATTCAAACAAGAGTATATATCAAGTGCATAAACAAACACCTATGGTAAACATTTCTTTTTGGCTTGGTAGTATGATGTAAGGGCATCCTATAAGGACCAAAAATTTGATTAATTTTGTATTAAGATAGTATATTAGGTTTCCAATAGGTGTTATAGGTCATAATAAGTGTATATGTGGAGTATAGATAGTCTTAAGGTGCATAAAATTTGAATTTTGGCTTTTCCTATGAAAAGCATTATTTAAATATTTGAATGTTTGGGGGAAGTTGTAAGAGGTTTTTGGATGTGTTTAGATAGATAATTATTATGTTATGTATATAGGGTTTTATATTAACATAAAACATGTGGACAAATGTTTTAATTCAAAAATATTTAGAAAACCATAGGAGGTAGTTTCCAAGAATGGTTTTGGAACTTGTAGGAATTAGTTTTGGTAGTTATTTGTGATATAATATTAATATTTTGGATTTTGAGTCAGTTATGGAGATGATTTATTTAAATAATAATTTTAATTAGACCCAATAAAAAATTAAAAGGATATTTTTAAATGTTTAAGAAAAGATTGGTAACCCTGTTTCCTGGGTATAGATAAATTTGATTTATAATTGTGTGCATTTGATAAATTGATGTTGTCAAATCTAATATTTATAATATTTATATTATTTTATAAACCATGTTTTATATTAAAATTATAATAATTCATTTTATTTTAATAATATTTAGAGGGAATATAAGAGCTAAGACCCATGTTCATGAAGGATAACATATAGACCCCTATTTAAGAATTATCTAGTTTTCTTATGTAGACTGTCATTTGAAATTGATGATCATAGGGAATTTATGAATTGTTATAATGTTATATTAATATTTTTTAAATTATTTTAGATTATAAATTACAATAAATAATAATCAATTAATTTTTTGTTCTAGTATATTCATAGATAGACCCCTATTCGAGAGTCATTCTTTATGTGTAGGCTGTGTGTTAGTTCTTAGATAGGATTAGTCATTGATTCATTCTACATTGTGTTATCAATGTAAACATAGGATATTTATAATTTTTTAGATCTTATTTTCAAATGAATGATAAGAAGATTGTTGATGCTTGGAAACTAGTATAGAAACTTTATTTCCTGTACCATACTTCATTATGGTTAGATTGATTGTGCTCCTTTGAAAGAAGTGATCCATAAACCAATGATAAAATTATTATGAACATTAAGGTGATTTTATTTAATATGTTTTTAAAATTTCTTGACAATTTTTTTGGATTTTCATATGTTTTTATCCATATATATAAGTACATAGACATGTAGATGCACCATTTTGCCTACACAGTCAAGTGTATATTGAGGAGGAAAAGTGTAATAGTGGTTTTTTAGGACCAAAAAACAATTTTGAAAGGTTATCAAGGTTAATACATATATAATAATCCTATTTTGGGTCTTTTAAACTCATGACAATGTTCACAATTGAATTTTATGTGCTCTCAGGCTAAGAAGAGCCCCAAAAGTCCTAAACTAGGTTTTATTCCATATATTTTATTCTAACCATAACAAACTACCAAAATTTTGTATACTATTCATATTTGAGGTGTTTTAATTAAATATCAAGGTTAAATTATGGCACAATATCATTTTTGTGTGTTTAAGTTGACTGAGGATGCAAATAGAGTTGATAGGCCTAAATAAAAAGCTATAGAGACTTATAAAAATGACTTAAAGAAAGAGTTTAGATAGTTAACTCTGTGGATAGATAGATAAAAATATATGGTCTCAAAATTAATATATTATTTTCCAATTTGCATTCAAATAGAGTTGTATAAAGTAAATATGTCCAAAAATAGGGTTACAAGGACTATGAGATAATAGGTAGAGTTGAGTAGAGGAAGGAATTGAGACTTGGTAAGTATTGGAAGAGTTATTAACTGATAAGAGAGGGTTTTTTAAAAATATATAAACAATATCAAGACTTTGGAAACCAAGAACTTATCAGGGGAACTTAAGAATAAGTGCTTAAAAAATGAACCAAGAAACCATTTTCAAAGGAAGTGGATTTAGAAACAAGATTAAGTGAGACAAGTTAGTGTATGATCTACATCAGAACACCATTGGTTTCTTAATATTATTTTACATAAATAATGACATTTGTCATTTTATAATTCCCTCATGGGTTCTTTTGAATCATTGACTCTTTGCTCTCCATCGATCAGAATGTGTAGGCCTTTACATATACCTTCAATCTTTAAGATAGTGTTCAAGCTATTCCATATATTTTATTCTAACCATAACAAACTACCAAAATTTTGTATACTATTCATATTTGAGGTGTTTTAATTAAATATCAAGGTTAAATTATGGCACAATATCATTTTTGTGTGTTTAAGTTGACTGAGGATGCAAATAGAGTTGATAGGCCTAAATAAAAAGCTATAGAGACTTATAAAAATGACTTAAAGAAAGAGTTTAGATAGTTAACTCTGTGGATAGATAGATAAAAATATATGGTCTCAAAATTAATATATTATTTTCCAATTTGCATTCAAATAGAGTTGTATAAAGTAAATATGTCCAAAAATAGGGTTACAAGGACTATGAGATAATAGGTAGAGTTGAGTAGAGGAAGGAATTGAGACTTGGTAAGTATTGGAAGAGTTATTAACTGATAAGAGAGGGTTTTTTAAAAATATATAAACAATATCAAGACTTTGGAAACCAAGAACTTATCAGGGGAACTTAAGAATAAGTGCTTAAAAAATGAACCAAGAAACCATTTTCAAAGGAAGTGGATTTAGAAACAAGATTAAGTGAGACAAGTTAGTGTATGATCTACATCAGAACACCATTGGTTTCTTAATATTATTTTACATAAATAATGACATTTGTCATTTTATAATTCCCTCATGGGTTCTTTTGAATCATTGACTCTTTGCTCTCCATCGATCAGAATGTGTAGGCCTTTACATATACCTTCAATCTTTAAGATAGTGTTCAAGCTTTAATCATGAGCCATGGTCATGAGAATTGTCATTTCCACACTTTTTTATAGGTATTTTGACATTTTGACCCCACCTCACACCATTAGATATTCTGTTCCTAATCAAATTCAATTCATCAATCTAGGTGCTTGACTTATTGACTTTAACTCATGATATTGGATCTTTTTTGCTTGATAAAATGCACTCTGTCGATCCTACAAGCAAAAATAAACTAAGTTAGGGATTGGGGAACATAATAATATAGGATAAAGTTTTTGGGATAAATTTTAAATTATGTTAATAAATACGATTGAAACCTTATGGTAAACTCTAGTCTAGGTATAAAATATAAAAAGGTGATCCCATATTTATTTAGTCCATGTGAATAATAATACTACTAAGTGGGCCCAGGACATAAGAGACTTATCATAAAATTTTAGACTAAGGTTTTGTTTATGTTGATAAAAATGATCAAAACATTAGGATAAAATATAAACTACAACAATATAATAAATCATTCCCACATAAATTTTATCACATACAAATTTGAATAAGATGAACCTTTGAAAATTTGAATCTATTTCAAAATGACCTAGGCTAAAATAAATTAGACTAGGTTTTTTGCATGATTTAAATATAGATTTAACTAGTCAACAACAAACCAAAGGCTAGTAAAAAGTATCAAATTAAAATTTAAAACACATGAGAATTATCCATTCTAATTGAGGTTCCATTAAACTTGTAACCTAAAAACACAAAGATACAATGTTAGTAATATTAGACAAGATAAAACAAGAATACTATGCAAATATATCAATCCAACCATGGTGTGGATGATCTTTAAATAAAGATAATGTGCTAACATGCTAATGATAATCTAATCAAGTGGATGTTTAATTCAGAACACAAATTTACAAAATTTAAAACAAGGGTGCCCATTCTTCAATAATGGGGTATGTTGACCTCAACAAATGGTGACTTATGGGGGAAACATAGCAACATGTTATAATTCAAAGACTTTAGTTAAGACTAATAACTAGGATACTTATTATACTTGATAAAGTATCATCATTAAGATTAATTCATAATCAAAACAAGACTTATATAGGTATACTTAGATTTAAACATCAAAACATAATCATCATGTGTGTGTTACTTGAATCCACTTATTATTTACCATGGAATTTAGAAAACAACTTCCAAATTTCAAGACTTTAACCATTAACATTGACTTATAGCATATTTAGATATTTACTAAGAATCATGATTTTATAATAGTGAAGGCTTAGGAATTTCCCTACTACCATCCAATCATCTATAGTGCTGATAGAGATTCATTTAGATCCACTCAAGGCCTTACTCCATTTCCAACTAGGCATCTATAACCTTGGTGGAGATTACCAGAATAACCTCTACTTAGAAAGTCTTTGAATTTTGAAATAAAGCTCTTATTTTTGTAATTTTTGACCATTTTTTAACATTCAAGCAAAGGTTGGGAACTAGATTAGTCAAGTTTTAGGATTTGGTCAAATGTTTTGTCTTCAGACTATCATCCTTGGTTATCAAATTTGTCCTAGTCAATAATGTTCTTTAAGTGAAAACATGACTATGCTCCAATAATTTAGATTTTCATCCTACATGTGAAACCCTTAATAGAATGAAACTTAGATTAGAATAAGGCTTAAAATATTAGGGAATAATTAACCTACCTATTAGTATTTACTAATTTCAAAAAATTATAACATGAATCTCACAATTCTCAAACCCATGATCAACCACTGTTGAGAAGTCATACATGCATTCTTGATTTAAGAATTTCTTTGATAAATTATGTGAATCTTGAGTCAAGGAATATATTAAAAGGACTTATTTAAAGAAAGGATCAAACCAAATAAAATTAAACACACTAAATAAAGAAACAAAAAGTAAACAAATGAAAGAAAACAAATATTTTTAATATTAGGTACAAAAAAGGAATAAGAAAGGAAAGAAAAAAAAAGACTACCTAAAATAATCATAAATATTATTAAATTTCAATCCATGAAGACTTTAGGTATTACAATATAGAAATAATGCTTGAGGTATTGCCTATTGGTTAGTAATATAAATTCTGCTCCTTGCAAGTCTTTAAATTCAATGTTGTTCCCCCTAGGGTTTTAACAATTTGATATGGGCCAATCGATAAATGGGTGAATTTCCCGTGATTTCATTTTGGATCTAAGGCATTTTCCAAAATAAATACTAAGTATCCTTGTCTAAAAAACATTATCTTTGAATGTTTATCAAACCACCTCCTAAGTTCGGTTTGATGTCTACTGAAGTTGGCAAAAGCTTCCTCTCTTCATCCTCCATTTGTATGATGTCAAGTAGCATTAAATTTGTAAATTATTGATATTATTTCATGTACTCTTGCATGAAAATGTATGTTGGAAGCTTTATTTTAATGGAAAATATAGGATCTTAACCATATACTTGTAGGAATGGTGATGCCTTGAGAGCTTGCTTAACTCTAGTTCTATCTTCCCAAAGGGCATACTTGAGAAATTTGTGCCATGTCCTTGGTTTTTCAATTGTAGACCTTTTAATGGAATTGATCAAGTTATTATTTGTTGATTCTAAGACTCCATTACCTTGGAGATAATGGTTTAATGAGAACCTGATAATTATATGGTTATCATATGACTACTCAGTCATCTCAATGGATATGAAGGCAAATCCATTATCATAAACTATAGATACCAATGTCCCATATCTTGTACATATGTTATCTTCTAATAATTTTATCACTTCTTTATTTCTACACTACATGGTTTCCAATGATTTCATCCCCCTTATGCAATAATTAGTAGCAGTGAAAACATACTTGTGACCATACTAGGAATTAGGGTTGATGACCCTTACAAAATATAATCCCCATTAATCAAAAGGTTTATCAATCATCACTATCTTATATGGCATGGTTGCCTTTGGCTCTTTAGTGTTGAATACTTAGCATGAATGACATTGTCTCACATGTTTATGAGTATCCTTAAAGATAGTAGGCTAGTAGTAACTAGCCTTGAGGATCTTGTGATCTATTTTATTTTTAGAGGGATGTCCACTTCTAAGATTTTCTTTAAAAGTGATCAATATATCAGCTGCTTCTTCCTTGGAAACACACCTTAGGTAGATTAATTCATAGTTATTTCTATATAAATATCTCTTTTACTCTCTAATCAATATTACAAGACAATAAACATTGGTTATCAAATTAACAATGGGATCATACCAATCATTGGGTTGAAAAATTTGTTGCTTTACTTGCATGACACTCAGTTTAGGATTAGTATTAGAAATTAATTGAATCAAACCATGACATCTTAAAAAAATTGTAGTCTTCATATCAAGATCATATTCTTGAAGGATAGACATCCACTTATCTCTTCTTTCTCCTAGTTCACATTGACTTAGCATAATCCTAATGGCAGGGTTTGATAGGATTGTATGTACTTTATTTATTACCTTAACTAAATAAAATCCTTTTTTTTAAACAAGAGAATAGTTTAACTTATCATTTTTAAAATTAATTCTCATAAATGTAATAGGATGGTCACATCTATCTATTTTATTAGTTAGAACAATAGCCATGGTATGATCAAAAGTAAAGGAATAAAGATAGAAATCTTTAGTGAAATATGGACTTATCAACATAGTTGCTTGTCCAATTGATTATTTGATTTCCTTGAAAGGGTTTCTTGTCTCTTCATTCCACATGATCTTGGCTTATTTCTTCAACATTTCATTCAATGGCTTTACAATTTTTGCAAAACCAAAAATGATCTTTCTCACAAATTTGATTTTACCAAAGAAAGATTTTAATTCCTTCTTACTGCTAGGGGGTTCTATCTTGAATATTCCATTTACTCTATCAAGGTGTAGAGAGATCCCCTCCTTGGTTATAATATATCTTAGTAATTTTCCCTCAGTTACATAAAAATGCTTTTCTTGGGGTTGAAGGAGATTCCATAGATTCTACATCTCTCAAACACTTGTTATAAGTACATAATGTGATCATCCCTATTTTTAGAAAACATAGTTAGATCATCTATGTATATAATATTAAACTTACCTATGAGTCCTTAGAATGCATGATCCATATATATTTTAAAATTTTCTCATACATTGATTAGTCCAAAGGGCATTCTCTTTTAGGTAAAGGTGCCTAACTTAGTAGTAAATGCAATCTTCATTTTGTCCTCCTTGTTCATAAGTACCTAGTTATAACCTAAAAATACATCTAGAAAATACATCATGGTTGAACTAATAATAATTTGAATGACTTGGTCAAGATAAGGTAAAGGATAGTTATCCTTTTCAAATGATCTATTCCAATTTCCAAAATCTATGCATAATCTGATTTCACCATTTTTCTTCATGACTAGTACTAAGTTAGCTATCCTAGTGGAGTGTCTAATGGGAACCACAATATTTGCATCTAACTACTTATTGACCTCTTTATATATTAGTGGTTATAAGATATGGTTTAATAGCCTTTATTTCTACTTAAATGCTTTTCAAGATTTATTTAGAGGTATGGTGTGGGTTATGACTCGAGGATCAAAGCTATGTAAGTCATCATAGGACCATGTTATTACATATTTATACTTGGTCAACAAATATTTATCTCTTATAGTTTTTATTCTTGTATAGGTTATACCAATTTTTACCATCTAAGGTTGATCTTGAGGTCTAAGATCCACTACATTTTAATCTTTCCCATTCACATTGGGAATCTATATAGTCTCATCTAGTTTGAATAAATCAAATAATCTCTCTTAGACAATCATTCCTTTGGGAATCTTATTGTAATTTAATTAAATGAACTTGACATTAGGATTTTCCTCAAAATTTTCATCACCAATATTATTTTCATTAACATCATCAATGATGTGAGACTCAAATAACCCTGAGCTATTCATGAAGTCTATGATTTATTGATCATCACTGAGTACTTGTAAATTGTTAACATTATCAAGAACTGAGGGACATGAAATCAATTAAAAGGTAAGGCTTTGCCACTTGGAACTTTTATTGGGAATAATATTGGCTACAGTTGAAGCAAGTTCATCACCATATTTGTTATCTTCCCTAAGGATTGACACAATGTTAAAATCATCAACACATTTAATTAAGTCCCACACTCTAAATTTATATTTTTTAAGATAGGAAAATTTTCATTGGTATCTAATTTTCACCTAATTAACTACTAATTTAGAATCGCCATAAACTAGAAGTTATTTGAATTTATGTTTGATATAAAATTGCAATCCTAATATTAATGATTCATACTCTAACAAATTATTATTACAAGGAAAATAAAGTCCGTAAGCAACATTTATTTATTCTCCAATGGGATTTATTACACCACTCCTAATCTATAAACCAATTTACATCTATCACCATCAAAATATAACTTTCATATTCAAATCATAACATAAGAAACTTTAGATTCACATTCTTTAGGGGTGTCAAGAGTGTAAAATCCTAATTCTTGAATTTACCATGTTGACCTTCTCATTAGTTCATTATATTTAATAATCATGTGTTTCATCTTGTATCCATATTTATCCCAACCTAATTTATATCTCCCTTCTATGGAATCCACATTTGTGAATAGTTAGTTGACATGTAACCATTTAAGGACCTTATCCAATCTCTACTCAATAACATCCCATAAGCATTAGGGATATCTCCTATTTAAATGTCAATAAATTTTTGGATCCTTGGTTAAAAATCAAGATGCATATGAACATTCAATAATTCATTGATTAATTTTACTCTTGTTTTTTCTAATTGAGTAACAAATCTATTAGACTTAATTGTAGTCAAACCTAGTTATCCACAAATACTTGTAGGTATGATATTTATAGATTCACTAGAATCTAATAAAAAAATTATGAAAATTCTTACCAAATATTCTAATTGTTATCAAGAAAGGTATAACATATACCTTATTCTTATACATTGGAACATTGGCATTAACATCCTTTTGTGACTTACTAGGCTTCTTAGACAAAGATTCCACCAACAAATCCCTTTGCTCAGAAATCTAAGTCAATTCATCCAAAGTAATGTTAGGTTTAATTTTTTTTATGTCCTCAATAGTATTATACCCACCTTTAGAATTGGATCCAAATGAATTGACATTGATTTTAAAGGTACTTCCTTTTGCGGTTTCAAGGTTGTTTTCTACTGGGATCAGGAGGAGTATCAAAGCTGTTAGGTGGAGTTGAACTAGACAAAGGTTGATTATACTCTATATTCATCAAGGGGTAAGTCTTATTTAGATACTTTTATAAATCATGTATCTATTTAGGAGTATCTTTAGGCTCATTCTCATCTTATAATGTAAAGTCAAATATCTCGACAATGATAATTGTATCAAAATATTTGGATGACTTTAAAGAACCAAACATACCTGTAGTAAAATATTTATTATGAACAACTTCAAAAGTATATAATTCTTATTGAAAATATTAAAAATCAATAAAAAATTATACACAATCTAATTCATTATGTTTTTAAGTGAAATGAACTCTAAAATAATATGTTAAAGCTACATCACAAAGATTCATATCAAGCACATTATTGTTAATAGATGGCTCATTGTTATGACTATTTTTATTATTACTATTTGGAAATCTATTTTTAGGTATATTAAAACTTTTAAAAGAGTATTTCCCATTAAAAATTCCCTATTATTTCATACTTGTTTTCACAACTAAAGGAAGTCTATGTTTAAATTTTAAACCATTTTTTAGATAGAGACATTTTCATTTTTTGAGGACTCAAAATTATGAGCTTGAGTGTTACTAGTGCCACTGGTTAGCACCAAAGATCTTTGATATTGTGGATGATAACCACTTGTAGTGTTTAATAATCCTAGATTTTTAATAGGATGAGCATGACCTAAGGGTAATTGGTTCAGGATTAGGGTTTGATTAATAGTAGGCTTATTTTGGTTGGCATTAGGAATGGCATTTAGTATGGGTAGATTTGGATTCACATTTGGAATGGTATATGCCATTTGACCTTGGGACCTTATATGGTCATTAATAATCACAACTTCAACATAGGATAAGGATAATGTGTTAATGACATATGTAGACATCTTTAGAAACACAAAAGTTATGGTGTCCACAACATATTTATAAATTTTTAGAGCTAAAGATTTATCAAGTTTATAAGGGGTTATGGTTATGCTATACATATTATATAATTTAACATTGAAAGCTCTTATGGGCTCATTTTCATCTCTTTTCACAATGGTGAATTTTTTGTAAAGGACACATAGACAAATAATTTTACCAAAATGATCAATGAAATAGTCATTAGAATTATTCCAACTAGTGATATAATTCTCAAAAAGGTTAAGCAACCATTCATAAACTACATCTCTAAAAGGAAATGGAAATAATATATATAAAACATCTTCATGAATCATATTTAAAAGTCTTAAATCATCTTTAAAAATTTTAATATGCTCTTTTACATTCATAACACCATTAGGACTAAAAAAAGCAAGTACTCTCAAGATTCTATGGTAGATCGTGTACTATACCTAACACATTAATGGAATATCCTCTTAACCAGGATATACCTTGGTAAGGTTTGAACATACGAGTGTCACATATAGGTGAATTTGGTTGAGACTTTGAAATCCTATGGTTACGTTTATCAAATCTTTCTCTCCTATGAACTTCTAAGGAAAGAAGTAGTACTTATGTCTTTGAATGTGACATGTTCCTTATCCTTGGTAATTATAGCTTGATATATTTGATTCTTGTTTGAAATATGATGTGTAGACCTTATCTTTGGAGATAATAATTATTAGACTTTCACACTAAGCAATTTTTACACAAATTTGTATAAAGAATAACAAAGGATGACAAATTATAACTAAATTAGCTGAAAGATGTATCCAAACATGTAAATATGAATGATATTTATATATCTAAGTTAAAATAAATTTAAATTTTCAAAGAAAAAATAAATATTTGAACAAAATTTCTATTACTAACCTCAAACCCATTGGATTCACAAAGCTTAAGAAATCATTACCATGATTTATCATATATATTCAAAGAATAGATATCTTTAACTAAGAAAGCTTAAAGATTGGTTTGAAACCATGATTATCAATGATATTTATTTAATTGAGTTAAAATAAACACAAATATGTGAAGGATTCACTGATCTTTGAATAAAATTCATAAAAATAAAAAAGATTCTTAAAATTTACAAAGATCTAACTAAAGGCCCTCCTTCTAGCACTATGAAATGTGGTCATATTGATGCTTGAAAGTGTATCAAAGGGGTTTTATAGAAATTTTAATAAAATATTCTCATTTATGAACTGAAAGAGTCTATTACATGAGTAGTTTATTTTGATAATCCTACTATCTTTGGTGGAATATCGACAAAGCAAATGATTTTTTCACAAAATTTATATAGTTGGTTATTAGAAAAAAACATGGCCTAAAAGTTAACTTATAAATATGAATATAATATGTACTAGTTATTATGAATTATGATAAATAACTAAGTCTAAATCTAAACTAGCATGAATATTTAGATTGAAAGCTAAGCTAAAGTGACTTGATCAAAAAGGAGCAAAAGAAGGCTAGGGTAGAAAGAACGAGTTCTTATTTTCAATCCAGGCATCATGAAAAAGTTTATATTTCATAAAGACATGTATTAAACCAACATATAACATGAAATTATGTAAGCACAGATCCTACCTTACATCAGGAAAGTGTCTAAGGAAAAGATGAAATAATGCAAACAAGAGACTAGATTCAATTTAAATATTTAATTCTACAAAAAATAACATTGGCATATCTATAAACAAAGTGAAAAAAGTGAACTAAATCTAAGATACTTTAATTAACCTATCATAAGCACAAATTCACAACTCTAAATTTATATTATCACATCTATAACTCATGAAAACCATTCAAATATGGACATCAAAACAAATATTTGAGAGAGAAGCCATTATAGGAAAATACACAAGCAAATATGGAAATTATTTGCATAATTCCTTATATTAATTGTTCAAAAGTTTACACAAGTTTTAATCTCAAAAAATCCCTCCTCTTTACAAAATACAATACCCCTTATATAAAAAACTAAGGAGGTGTGTCAGTCAGTCTTGTCAAATGATAGTTTTATAATTGTTAAGGACAACTATCATTCTACAAACTTCTAGAACTATGACATCTCCTAAATGGACTGACCTATAAGAAATGTGCTTTAAAAATATGCATATGATTTTATTAAAGAATATTCCATTTTAAAAATATACATGTTTGGTTACAAAATAATATGCTGAAGTTAACTAACTTGACTTTGAGGCCCTTCTGCTACTATAGTCCCCTATTTCTACTAAAGGATCTTCATTGCCATTTCAGTTGATCATCAATTAGCTTTAAATTGATAATAGGATTCATGAAGAGTTATTTTTATTGATCCATCATGCTTAGGAGGTATTTTTTATCCCTCTCCAAATCTTCCTTGATGTTCCTGGCTTCACCAATCTCGTCCTTTTTAGTTAGAATAATGTACACGATCCTACTATTGTCTACCCCTATCTTTCCTTGGCTCTAGTTTCTTACTTATTGCATGACTTGGGTATCCATAATATTGAATTCCTCATCAATTATTAGACCCATAGGGATGACCAAAGTTAGATCATTGATAATGGTTCCAAGTATATGTTTCATCCTACTTTCCAACTACTTGACATCTTCAAAAAAACCTTCTAGGCTCTTGGATAATTTTCTCAAGCTTTTGATCTTGTCTACCAATATTGACATGGCCATATTTAGATGAGTCAAGCTAATTTTTTTAAAATTATGAATTTTATTCTCTATCAAGATATTAATCAAATCCTTTACTTTGTTTCTTGAATTCTTCCATTGGTGAACTAGACTCATGGCCACTATGCTCTACCTGCTCACCACACTCTATCTAGACAATATTGAATTCAAAGAAGTAAATAAAGTCACTTCAAACATATTAATCATAGACTATGGAACTAACAAGATATCATGCCCCTCCAAGTTATTATTTTATTTTTATAAGCCCTTGACGGTAGCTCACAATTGATTTGAATGAGCTCATATTAACTCTAAGGGATCCTCTTCAAAGATAGGATCTTCTCCAACCCTTTTTCTCCCTACTTGATTCAAAATAGTTAAAGTCTATAACCTTTGGTATTTTATTTCTTCACCACTTTTCATGATCCTTTTCTCTATCACCCTCATCAATACAATAGTCTTTAGATCATACTTGACTCTAACTAAATATTAAGTCATCTAAGGGGCTAGGATCTCTACTTCTACAAGAGTCATTGAATCACCTTGTGTTGTTAACTTCCTTGGTTTTTCCTCCTATAGATCCATAATACATTGTTTTATTTCTTTATCTAAGGGGATGTTTTTATCTTTCATGGGTTGTTTGTATTCTTCACCATGACCCAAGGATGATGCATAGTAGTAACTCTCTATAATCTAGATCCATAAATGAACCACTCTAGAATAACTAAACCAGAGATCAAGTTTTATTCAGTAAATAAATTGACTTCACTCAAAGAAGGATTGAAATTAACTTTGGGCCTCTTATCTTTGGGAACAATGGCTATCTTAGAATTACTCTTTGGAGGGGTGATAACTACCAAGTCCAACGCCACTTATTTTCCTTTCTCTTCCTTTATTTCCTTAGCTTGGGTTTATTCATCATCTAAATCATAAGCCATTGATATAATCTTTAAACCATCTTCCATAGTCTCACTGGGGCCAAGGGCTATCATGTGAATCTCTTTTAAAGGTGATCCTTATTCCCCTATCTAAGCTAAAGAAGAAGCAATCTCATCATTCCTTCTTTCTTATAGTTTTTTGTCAATCTATACTTTAGTTGTATGCTCTACATGTAGTTCAACTAATATAGGTCTAGGAGATTCACTAATTATCAAATGATACTATTTGGGCCCAAATTCCCATATAACATCTCCTTTATGATTCCTCTCTAGCCTAGATTCAGATATAAGGTTGTGTTATTTCAATTTCCTAATGACCTTAGAGTATGAAGATGCTTTGGTGTAAATATGATTAAAAGCATTAGGTTGATGATCATAAGGTATATTCAACATTACCTTGATCTTTAAATGCTCTTTAACCCTCAGATAAGGCTCCCACTATCTAATTTCATCTATTTGTAAGTTGAATGATGTTCTTTGCCTGGATGTTTCTTCAATGTTTTCCCATTGTGTGAATATGGTATTCCTAATAGTTATTGGGAATCCATGAAGGAGTCCCTTTATCTTGGTCCTATAGAGACCATGAATGTCATGCAATAACTGGTATGATACCATTTTCTCTACTAACTTGTCATGGACATGAATAGGTATCTTGAGAGGAGAACTTTGTGTTCCCTTAATCCTTATAATAGTACAGTGTGGATATAGCCATATGTCTCCCATCAATGCAATAGATTTATTGATAAGAGGGATAACTCTCATCATTAGGATCCTATTTATAGATTCATTTATGGATGGGTAGACATAGTCACAAATGAATTGAATATGGTCCCTATATTTCAAGATATGCAATTTTGAATAATACTATGAAACATTCTAGGTTCAATTAGGTGACCAGTCCTTCTTGTTTGGAATCTTTGTTGTTGCACAGAAAGCATATAAGAGATGTGAAATTATGTAGAATTGAGTCTTCTTCTTCTTGATTACAAAAATTTGCCTACTCAAAGAGATGTTAATTATCTCACCTAGGGGAGGGATAGTTACTTTTTTAATAAAAAATTAAAGTATTATTACCCATATAGGATCAACATAGGCCATGGTTACATTTACACATAATTTGCTCTACATTTTCATAATCATTCTAACCCTTGGTCTGAACTGATAGATAAGGATTTTATTATCAAAGTCTAAAAAGACTTGGTTTCTAAAATCCAACCAAATGGCTAGGATGGTCATCAAATTATTCTCCTTGGCCTATGTATTGATTGAGGCTAGGTCATTTTAGGGTTTGGGTAACTTATAATATGACTCAAATGTTACAAAAAAATATAGACCATATTTATACAATTGTGTTCATCAATTATCATGCCCTTATCTATCTTAGTTTCTATGAAAATGGGAGAAAGAATGTTAATTTAGTGGAGTACCTTGGGTTTTGTAGCTACATAATGAAGGCCCACCATCTATATTCCTACTATATCATCATATAGTCTCTTGTCTAATATATTTTCTCCTCTTCCCATGTATTGGTTGGATGGTTATCAAAGGTCTAAAAAAATGTTGACTAGTTGTTGTCTCTAGTGTTTAAAGCATCAACAATGAACTTAGTGTCTTTAAACACTCATCCCTTAACATCTATGATCAAGTAAAGCTCCACATCTTCCTTTCAGACACCCTTTCAAGATGTTATTTTTTTTATTTTAGTCAAAGTATTCACTAGTGGACTAAAATTCATCTGTAGTTTGAATTATATTTTCATAGATGATAGTTTAATTCTCCTTGGCTTGATTATAATGAAAATATGGTCAAATTAGGGCTTTTATATGTGCTAGGGATTTTTTATAGGTTAAAACAATGCTTTAATGGAAGAAATAAATATAAATTATGTGAGATTTCATGCCTTACATTTTCCTTGAATCATATATTTATACCAATGCCTTATTGGGTCCATAAGACCTTCAAATTTGTCGTGTCTTGATTATATGGAATTTCCATCGCACACTACTCATTAATATTTAAAATATGAACTTTTGTCACTTTTGGACACATGTAATATTCATGTGTAGTATCCTTTTAGCCTTGGCTTTATTATGGTCCATTTATTTTCCTTCAAGCTTTTAAGATTTTGCCACTTGGTAGCTTTTTATTTATTCTAGGTCCTTTGAAAAGTCTACCCTGCTTTGTACCATTGATCAAGATCTGGGAGTTCAAATAATATTGGTTGATTATTATTCTATTCATCATAGTTTTGAAATGCATCCTCACCACATTCATTATGGTTTTTTTGAAAATTCCACTCTATCTTGCACCATTATATCTCCTTTGCACAGAGTAATGCACTCTATCGATCTCAATCTAGGATATTGAATGCCATTGGTTACTCATTGTTATTTTTCCACAATCATGACACTTGTCACTTCAAAATTCCCTCATAGGTTCCTTTGAATCATTGACTATTATCTCTCTATTGATCAATATGTGTATAAATTTATGTGTAATATCAATCTTTAGTATAGTTCTTGATATTTAATCATGAGTCATGGTCATGACACTTGTCATTTCTATGCATATATCTAGGGATTTTGACTTTTTTACTATACCTCACACTATTAGATCTACTTTTATCGATTAAATGTACTCCATAAATCTATGTTCTTAACTTATTGACTTTGCATCATATTGTTGGATCTTCTTTTCTTGATCAAATGCACTTCATTGATCTTGCAAGCAAAAATAAATTAAGTTAGGGATTGAGAAACATAATAACTTAGAATAAAGTTTTTGGAATAAATTTTTAATTGTGTTAATAAGCACAATTGAAACCTTAACATAAACCTTAGTCTATGTATAAAATATAGCAAGGTGCTCCCACATTTAGTTAGTCCACACAAATAATAAAAATACTAAGGGGGCTTATGACATAAGAGACTTAGCATAAAATTTTAGACTAAGGTTTTAGTCATGTTAATAAACATGATAAAAACCATAAGATAAAATATAATCTAAGTCAATATAATAAAGCATTACCATGTAAATTTGATCTCACATACATTTCAATAATATGAGCCTTTGTAAATTTGAATCTATTTCAAAAAGACATAGGCTATATTAAAATAGACTAGGGTTTTAACATGATTTAAATATAGATTTAACTAGTCAACTATTTAATAAAGGCTAGTAAAAGGATCAAATTAACATTTAAAACACAAAAATCTGAGCATTATCCATTCTAATTGAGATTTCATTTAACTTGTAACTTGGAAATAGAAAGATCCAATGTTATTAATATTAGACAAGATAAAACTAGAATCATATGCAAATATTTAATCCAACCATGGTGTGGATTATATTCAAATAAAGATAATGTTCTAACATGTTAATGGTAATATGATCAAGTGGACGTTCAATTCAGAGCACAAATTTTCAAAATTTAAAAGTGTCACCATTCTTTAAGAATGGGGGTATGTTGACCTCAAAAAATGGTGATTTCTTAGGGAAACATAGAAATATGTTAGAATTTAGAGACTCTAGTTCAGATTAATAACTAGACTACTTATTCTACTTGATTAAGTACCATCATTAAGATGAATTCATAATTAAAATAAGACTTATACATGAAGAGTTAGATTCAAGCATTAAAAATCAACTATGATGTGTGTGCTTTGATTCCACTTAATTTTTGTAATGGGATTTAGAGAAAAACTTATATATTTCATGACTTTAACTATTAACATTGACTTAGAGCATATTTATATATTTATTAAGAATCATGATTTTAGAATAGGAAAGGCTCTGGCATTGCCCTACTACCAGCTAGGTTTTTATATCCTTGACAGAGATGTCTTTGGCTCCACTCAAGGCCTTGATCCAATGCCAACTAGGCATCCATAGCCCTAGTGGAGATTACTAGAATCACCTTTTCTTAGAAATCCTTTGAATTTTGTAATAAAGCTCTTCTTTGTTTTTGAAAATTTAGACCATCTTTTAACTTCTTAGAATAGGTTGGGAACTAGATTATAATTGTTTAAGGATTTGGTCAAATGTTTGGTTTTAACACAATCATCTTTGATTACCAACTTTGTCCTAGGCAGTAATGTTTTTTAAGTGCAAACATGATTGTGCTTCAATAATTCAAATTTTCATCCTACATGTACAACCCTTAATAGAACCAAAATTATATCAGCACAAGGCTTAATATCTCAAGGAAAAATTAACATGCCTATTAGTCTTTACTAATTTTTCAAAATTATAACACAAAGCTCATAAATCCAAGACCGATGATAAACCACTATTGAGAATTCATACCTATATTCCTTATTTAAAAAGTTCTTTGAGTAATTAGGTAAATCTTGAGTTGAGGACTATCCTAAAAAGACTTATTTAAATCAAGGAACAAAACAATGAAAAGGAAACACACAAAGCAAACATAAAACAAGCAAAAAATCAAAAGCAAACAAATATTTACAAACACTAGGTACAAATAAGGAATAGGAAAGGAACAAAAAACAAATCCTGCCTGCACTAATCCTAACTATTATTACAATTCAATTCATGAACACTTTAGGTCAAACAATAGAAAAATAGTGTTTGATGTATTTCCCATGGGTTGGTAATGTAAAATCTACTCCATGCAAGTCTTTGATTTTGAAGCTATTATCCCCTAGGGTTTCAACAATCTGATATGGGTAAAACCATAAAGGGTTGAATTTCCCATGATTTCCTTTTAGCTCTAAGGTTTTGTCCCAAATAATGACTTAGTCTCCTTTTCTAAACAACTTTATCTTTGAATTTTTCTCAAACTACCTCTTATCTATCATTTGATGTCTACTGATTTTGGAAAAATCTTTATCTCTTCCATCCTCCATTTGTATGAGGTCAATTAGCTTTGAGTTTGTAAATTCTTTATCCTCATCCATGTACTCTTGCATCAACCTATATGTTAGAAGCTTTATTGTAATGGTAAATATAATATCTTAAACATATAATAGTAGGAATGGTGATGCCTTCATAATGTGCTTGACTCAAGTTCTATCTACCCAAAGGTCATACTTGAGAAATTTATACCATGTCCTTGTTTTGTCAGCTATAGACTTTTTAATGGCCTTCATCAATTTCTTATTTGTTTATTCTAAGGCTCCTTTACCTTGGGAATAATGGTTTGATGAGAACTTGAGAATTATATGGTTATCAAATTCCCACTCAATCATCTCAATAGATATGAAGGTAGATCCATTATCACAAACTAGAGATACTGGTGTCCCAAATCTTGTGTATATTTTCTCTTCTAAGAATTTGATCACTTATTTAGTTCTACACTTCTTGGTTTCTACTACTTTCATCCACCTTGTGCATTAATCAATATCAATGAGAACATACTTATGACCATCTAAGGAATTAAGGTGTATGAACCCCACAAAATTTAATCCTCATTGAGTAAAAGGATTATCAATCATCATTGTCTTTAAGAACATGGTTTCCTTTATTTCTTTAGTGTTGAAGACTTCACATGGATTACATTATCCCACATGTTTTTGAGCATCCTTGAATATAGTAAGCTAGTAGTAAATATCCCTAAGGATCTTGTGAGCCATTTTTCTTCTAGAGGGATGTCCACTTCAAAGGTTTTCATGGAAAGAGCTTGAGACCTCAATTATTTATTCCTTGGAAACATGCCTTAGGTATATGCCTTCATAGTTATTTCTATAGAACACTCCTTCATTGATCATAAAATGGGTTACCTTGAGCCTCAAAGATCTTTTTTTCTCTCTACACAATCCTATAGGATAATAACCATTGATGAACAAATAAACAATGGGATCATACCAATCATTGGGTTGAAAACTTTGTTGCTCTACCTACATGACACTTAGATTGGGATTACTTTTAGGAATTAATTAAATTAAACATTGACATCTTAAGAACTTGGTAGTCTTCACCTCAAGATCATATTATTGAAATACACACATCCACTTACCTCTTCTTTCTCATAGTTCAAATTAACTTAGTATAAGCTTAGTGGTAAGGTCTAACAGGATTGCATATACTTTATTTCTAAGAATATATTGCCTAAATTTCTCTACTACCTTAACTAAATCAGATTCTTATTTTTCAATAAGAGAGTATTTCAACTTAGAATTTTTATAGATAGTGCTCATAAATGTAATAAGATGATCACATTTATCTATTTTATGAGTTATAATAATAACTATGATATGATTAAAACTAAAAGCAAATGAATACATATAGAAATATTTAGTGAAATCTAGACTTATCAACACAGGTGCTTGTCCAATTATTTCTTTAATGTCCTTAAAATATTTTCTTGTCTCTTCATTCCACATGATATCGTCATATTTCTTCAACATGTCATTCAATGGCTTTACAATTTCTGCAAAACCATAAATAAAATTTATCAAAAAATTGATTTTACCAAAGAAATATTTTAATTCCTTCCTAATATTATGGGATTCTATATTGGATATTGCATTTACTCTATCAAGGTCTATAGAGATCGCCTCCTTGGTTATAACATGTCCTAGTATTTTTTTGGTAGTTTTACAAAAAATGCTTTTCTTAGGGTTGAGGGAGATTCCATACCTTCTACATCTCTCAAATACTTATTATAAGTACAGAATGTGATCATCCCTATCATAATAAAACACTGTCAGATCATCTATGTATATAATAATACACTTACCTATGAGGCCTTGGAATGCATGGTCCATATCTATTTTAAAAGTTACTCCTAAATTTATTAGTCTAAAGGGCATTATATTTTAGGTAAAGGTTCCCCACTTAGTATTAAATGAAATATTCAATCTATCCTCCTTCATAAGTAACTAGTTATAACCTAAAAATTCATCAAAAAAAGACATCATGGCTAAACCACTAACAATTTGAATGACTTGGTTTGGAGAAGGTAAAGGATAGTTATCATTTTCAAATGATCTATTAAAATTTCTAAAATCTATGCAAAATCTAATTTCACCATTTTTCTTCCTAACTAGTTTTAACTAATGTATCTAGGTTGAGTGTCTAAAGGGAAACACAATCTTTCAATCTAACAACTTCTTGACCTCTTTATATATCAATGGTTTTAGGATAGGGTTGACTAGCCTTTGTTTCAATTTAAATGGTTTACAATATTCTTTTAGAGGTATGGTGTGGGTTATGACTCAAGGATCAAAGATATTTAAGTCATCATAAGACCATGTTATTACATCTTTATGCTTGGTTAGAAAATGTTTAGCTCTTTTGGTTTATATGATTGTATAGGTTATACCAATGTTTACTAGTTGAGTTTGATCTTGAGGTCTAGGATCTACTACATTTTAATATTTCCCATTCACCTTGGGCATCTACATAGTCTTAGTTATTTTATATAAATCAAATAAACTCTCAAATACAATAATTCTTTTGGGAATCTTGTTGTCATTTTATTTAATGACCTTGCCATTAGGCTTGTCCTAAACTTTGTCATCACCAAGAGTATTTTCATTAACCTCATCAATGATGTGAGACTCAGTAACCCTTGAACTATTCATGAAGTATATGATCTATTGATCATCATTGAGTACTTACAAATATTTAACATTATCGGGAACCGAGGGACATGGAATTAATTCAATGGTAAGGTTTTTCAACTTGGAACTTTGATTGAACATAAGATTGGCTATAGGTAAAGCAAGTTCATCACTAGCTTTGTTATCTTCCCTAAGGATTAACACAATGCTAAAATCATCAAAACATTTAATTAAGTCCCACACTCTAAATTTATATTTTTTAAGATAGGACAATTTGCATTGATATTTAATTTTCACCTAATTAACTACTAGTTTAGAATAGCCATAAACTAGAATTTATTTGAACTTATGTTTGATAGCAAATTATAATCCTAGTATTAAAACTTCATACTCTATCAAATTATTAGTATAAGGAAACTCAATTTTTTAAGAAACATTTATTTCTTCCCTAATGGGATTGATTAACACCACTCCTACTCCAAAACTTGATATACGTCTAGCACCATCAAAATATAACTTACATATTTGAGTTATGACATGAAAAACTATAGATTCACATACCTTAGGGGTGTCAATAGTGTGAATTCCTAAATCTAAATTGACCATGTTGACCTTATCATTAGTTGTATTATATTTATTAATCATGTATTTCATCTTGGACTCCCTCTAGATCCTAATCTTATTGAGAACTCCATTCTTTGGAAGCCACATGTGTGAACAGTCAGTTGACATGTAACCATTTACGGCCCTTGTCCAATCTCTACTAAACAACATCCCATAAGCATTAGGAATATCCACCACTTGAATGTAAAAAAACTATTTGTTCCTTAGTTTAGAAGTGAGCTACATATGACCATTAAATAATTCACTAACTACTTGCCTTTATCAAATATTGCTCTCCTATGAACTTATAAGGAAATAAGTCATAAATATTACTCTCCTATTAACTTATAACGAAATAAGTCATACTCTTGTCTTTGAACATGGCCTAGTCCTTATCCTTGGCAATTCTAACTTGAGATCTTTGATTCTTGTCTGAAATATTATGTGTAAACCTTATATTTGCAAATAACAATGATCAAACTTGCACATTGAGTAAATTTTACACAAATTTGTATAATTATCAACAAAGGATGATAATTTTTTACTAAATTAACTGAAAAAGTATCTAAACACATAAATATGAATGATCTTTACATGTCTAATTTCAAATAAACTTAAATTTTCAAATAACTAATCAGTCTTTGAACAAAACTACTATTACTAACCTAAAACCCATTAGATTCACAAAGATTAACCTATCTTTACCATAATTTGTCATATATCTTCAAAAAATAGTTATCTATAACTAAGAGAGCTTGAATACTGGTCTAAAACCATGATTATCAATGATATTTACATAATTTAGTTTAAAAAATACAAATATGCAAAGGATTCACTGATCTTTGATCAACATTCACCAAATATTCTTCAAATTTACAAAGATCTAACTAAAGGCCCTCCTTATAGCAGTAGTGAAACATGATCCTATTGATGCTTGAAAGTATAACATATGGGTTTTATGGAGTGTTTAAAAAACACTTCTCATTTTTAAATTCATAGAGTCCATTGCATGAGTAGTTGGTTGTGATAATCCTATTATCTTTGGTGGAATAACAACAAAGCAAATGATTATTTCACAACATTTATATGGTTGGTTTTTGGGATCAACCTTCGCCTAAAATCTAACTTGTAAATATGAAGATAACATGTACTAAGTTTTGTGAATTATGATCAAACCCCATATCTAAAGCTAAACTAGCATGAAATTCACAATGAAAGCTAAGCTAAAGTGATTGATTAAAAGTGATCAAAAGAAGAGTAGAGTAGAAAGAAGGTGTTATGATTTTTAATCCAAGCATCATGAAAAAAATTAGATTTCATGAAGACATACTTTAAACCAAAATACAACATGAAATCACATAAGCATAGATCCTGCCATAAATTAGGCAAGTGTCTAAAGAAAGGATGAAATAATGCAAACAAGAGAATATATTCAATTTGAAGATTTAATTCTACAAAAAAATAGCATTGGCACATCTATAAGAAAACTAAAGATAGTGAACTAAATCTAAGATCCTTCAATTAAGTTAGCATAAGCACAAGTTAAAAAATCTATATTTATATTAGCACATATGTAATTCATGAAAACCATTCAAATCTAGACATCTAAACATATATTTGAGAGAGAAGCCATGATAGAAAAATACACAATAAAATATGGACAATCATTAAAAAATTTATTACTTATATTAATTGCTCAAAAATTTACACAAGTTTTTAACTCAAAAACTCCTTCTTATTAACAAAAGACAATACCCCTTATATAGAAAATTGAGGTATATTGGTTAATCTTTTCAAATGATAGTTATACAAGTGTTAAGGATAGTTTGCCTTCTAAAACCTTAAATAAATATGACATTTTGTAAATGAAATGACTTATAAGCAATGTGCTTTAAAAATATGCACATGATTTTACAAAAGAATATTCCATTTTAAAAATATGCATGTTTAGGTAAAAAAGAATATTCTTAAGTCAACTAACTTGACTTTGAGTCCCTTTTTCTATTGTAGTCCCTATTTTTGCTAAAGGATCTTCATATCCCTTTCATGTTCATCATAAATTAGCTTCATATTGATAATAGGATCCATGAAAAGTTCATCCTCTTGATCCACAAAGATTCTGAGGTCTTTGCCATCCCTCTCTAAAGTTTAATTTATTCTCTTAGCTTCACCAATATTCTCCTCTTTATTTATAATAATGTCGATGATCCTACTAATGTATTCCCAAATTTTTCCTTTAATTTGGTTTCTTACTTCTTGCATGACTTGGGTATCCCTATGCTTGAATTCATCATCAATGATTGGACCCATAGGGATGATTAAAGTTGAGTCAGTGATCATACTCCCAAATATATGTTCCGTCTTACTTTCCAATGGCTTTCCATCTTCAGAAAAACATTCTTGGATCTTGAACCATTTTCTCAAGATTGTGATCTTATCTAACAATACTAACATGGATATATTTAGATGGGCCAAGTTGACTATTTTATGCTCAATAATTTGATACTCTATCAGGATATTGATCAAATCATTCACTTTGTTACTTAAACTCTACCATTGGTGAACTGGGCTCATGGCCATTATATTCTATTGACTCAGCACACTCTATTTGGACTTTATTGACTTCAAAGAAATAAACATGTCAAAGAAAGTGGCTTCAAACATCTTTATCATAGCATATGGAACTAATAAGATAGCCTACTTGTCCAAGTTGTTTTTTATTAGAATCCTTTGATGGGAGATTCTAACTAATCTAATTGAGCTTAGGCTAACTCCAAGGGATCCTCTTCAAAGATAGGATTTTCTTCAGGCCTTTATCACCCTACTTGATTCAATCTGGTCAAAGTTCTTACCTTTGGTATGTTATTTATTCAACATCTATCATGATCATTTTATCTTTCACCCTCATCAAGCCAATAATCTTTGGGTCAAACTTGACTCCAACTAAAGATTGAGTTATCTAAGGGGATATGATCTCTATTTATGCTAGAGCTTCTAAATCACCTAGTGTAGTTAATCTCCTTTCTTATTCCTCCTATAGAACCACAATCCATGGTTTCATTTCTTGTTCTAAGTAGATGTTTGTAGCCTTCACCATGGCCTAAGGATGATGCATAGTAGGCACTATCTATAATCTAGGTCCATAAATAAACCACTCTAGAATATTTGGACCATATATCATGTTTTCTTCACTAAATAGATTGACTTCACTCAAATGAAGAGTGAAAGTAATTTTGGGTCTCTCATCTTTGGAAGAAATAGCTAGATTATCCTTTCTCTTTAAAAGGTTGAAAATTACTAAGTCTAATGCCCTTATTTCCATTTCTCTTCCTTTATTTCCTCAACTTCGGTTTCTTCATCATCTAACCCATAGGAAATTGATATCATATTTAAGGCATCTTCTGAAATCTCATTGGGGCTAAGTTATATCATGTGAATCTCCTCTAAAGGTGATCCTTGTTCCCCTACCTAAGCTAAAGAAGAAGCAATCTCATCAGTCCTTTCCCCTAGTTTTTTCTCAATGTATACTTTAGGTATGTGATCTACTTATGCTTGAGCTGATGGAGCTCTATTAGGTACACTACCTAGAAAATGATACTATTTGGACCCAAATTTACATCTATCATCTTATTTTTGATTCGTCTCTAGCCTAGATTTAGGTTTAAGGTTATGTTCTTTCAATCTCTTGGTGACCTCAGAGTATGAAGATGGTTTGATGTAAACAAGATCAAAAGCACCAAGTTGATGATCATAAGGTATAGTCAACATTCCCTTGATCTTCAAATACTGTTTAAACCTCTAACAAGGGTCCCGTAGTTAGAGCTCATCTATTTTTAGGTTAAAGGATGTTCTATGCCTAGATGTTGCTTCAATGTTTTTCCAATGTTTGAATATGTTCTTCCTAATAGTTATTCGGAAAACATGAAGGAATCCCTTTTTCTTGGTCTTATAGATACCATCAATGGCATTGAACAACTGGTATGCTACCTTTTACTATGATATCTTGTTAGAGACATGAATAGGTATCTTTAGATGAAAAATATGAGTTCCCTCAATCCTTATAATAGTGCAGTCTAGATATAGCCCTATGTCTCCCATGGATTTAATAGTTTTCTTGATAAGGGGATAAATCTCATCATTGGGATCCCAGTTATAGCTTCACTTAGGATTAGGTACACACAATCACAAATGAATTTAATATAGTCCTTATACTTAAAGATATGTAATTTTGAATAATACTCTAAAATAGTCTAGGTTCCATTAGGTGATATTCCTTTTGGTTTAGAATATTTGTTGTTTCATAGAGAACATATAAGATATATGACATCATGTATAATTGTGTCTTCTTATTTTTACTGATTTTAAAAATATACCTACTCAAAGATATGCTAATTATCTCACCTAGGAGAGGGACAATTAATTTTTCAATAATAAAGTAAATTATTGGCACCCATACAAGATCAACATAGGTCATGGTTGTATTTAAACATAATTTGTTTAACATTATCACAATCATTCTAACCCTTCGTATAAACTGATTGATAGGGATTTTTTTTATTAAAGTTTGAAAAGACTTGGTTTCCAAAATCTAATCACATGGCTAGAATGGTCATGAAATTGATCTATTTAGCCCAAGAATTGATTGAGGCTAGGTTGATTTGGGGTTTGGGCACATTAAAATATGAATCAAATACTACAATAGAAATATAGGCCACATTTTTTTAAGTGTCTTCAAAAATTATCATGCCCTTATCTATCTTATTCTATTTGAAAATGGGAGCAAGAATGTCAATGCAGTAAAGTACCTTGGGTTTTGTAGCTACATAATGAAGGCCCACCATTTGGATTACTACTATATCATCATATAATAAATTTTTTATAGATTTTTATCCTCTTCCTAGGTAATGGCTAGCTGGATTTGGATGGTGTAAAACGACTTTCACCAATTATTGTCTTGGATGTTTAAAGCATCAACAATAAACTTAGTGTTTTTAAACACTCATCCCTTAGTATCTATGGTCAAATATAGCTCCACATCTTCCTTTGAGACACCCTTTCAAGCTACCATTGCTATGATTTTAATAAAATTGCTCACTAGTGGAATACAGTTTCGATCTATATTGAATTATATTTGTAAATGTGATAATTAAATTATCCTTGGCTCGATTACAATGAAAACAAGGTCAAATTAGGGATTTTATATGTGCTAGGGATTTTATAGAGGTTTACACAGGGATGTAATGACAATAATCAATTAGAACTATGCGATATTTTATGCATTATATTTTCCTTGGATCATGTATTTATACCTCTACCTTCTCTAATGCACAAGATCTTCAAATTATTGTGTCTTGCTTATGTGGCATCATCATGGCATACTACTCATTAATATTTTAAAATATGACTTTTTGTCACTTTTGGACACATGTCATATTCATGTGTTGAATCATTTTATCCTTGGATTCATTATGGCCCATTTATTTTTCTTTAAGCTTTTGAGATTTGGCCACTTGGCATATTTTCATTCATTTTGATTACTTTGAAAATTTCACCCTACTTCACACCATTGATCAAGATCTAAGAGGTTGAATTCTATTGGTTGATCTTTGTTCTATTAACCATAGTTGTGATATGTGTCATCACCATGTTCATTCTAGGTTCTTTTAAAAGTCCATTCTATCTCACACCATTGGATCTCCTTTCCACAGATCAATGCACTCTATCAATCTCCATCTGGGAGATTGAACACCATTGGTTGCTCACTATTATTTTGTTGCAATCATGATACTTGTCATTTAAACATTCCCTCAAGCGTTCCTTTGAATTTTTATCTCTTTGATCACCATTTATCATAATGTGTATGCCTTTACATACATCATTCATCTTTAGGATAGTGTTCTACCTTTAATTATGATATGTGGTCATGACACTTGTCATTTCAATGATTGTTTTTAGGTATTTTAACCTTTTTAACCCACCTCAGATCATTAGATCTTCTTTTCCTGATCAAATAGACTTCATTGATCTAGGTGCTTGGATTATTGACTTTGCCTTACACCATTGATCTTCTTTGTTGGATCAAATGTTCTTCTTTGATCATTTAAGTAAAAATAAACTAAGTTAGGGATCGAAGAACATAATAACATAGGATAAAGCTTTTGGAATAAATTTTTAATCATGCTACTAAATATGGTTGAAACCTTAGGATAAAATTTAGTCTAAGTATAAAATATAACAAGGTGCTCCCACATTTAGTTAGTCCATGTAAATAATAAAAAGACTAAGGGGGATTGAGACATAAGAGACTAAGCATAAAATTTGAGAGTAAGTTTTTTATCATGTTGATAAACATAATCAAAACCTTAGGATAAAATATAAACTAAGTCAATATAATAAATCATTCCATGTAAATTTGATCATGTGCAAATTTAAGTAAGATGAACCTTTGTAAATTTGAATCTATTACAAAAAGAACTAAGCTAAAATAAATTAGACTAGGGTATTATCATGCTTTAAATATATATTCAACTAGTCAAATATAAACCAAAGTCTAGTAAAAGGATCAAATTAACATTTAAAACATAAAACTCTGAGCATTGTCTATTCTAATTGAGATTCCATTAAACATGTAACTATGAAACACAAAGATCCAATGTCAAAATTATTAGACAAGATAAAAAAAAAATCATATAAAAATATGCCAATCCAACCATGGTATGAATTATCTTCAAATAAAGATAATGTGCTTAAATTCTAATGGCAATATGATCAAGTGGATATTCAATTCAGAGCACAAATTTGCAAAATTTAAAAAAGGGTCCCCATTCTTCATGAATGGGGGTATGTTGACCTCAACATGTTGTAAAAAATATTATTTTTAGTTTTTATTCATAATTACATGATATTCAAATCCATATTTAAATTAAGATTCAAGCATAAAATACATATTAAATTTTATTCTCAACCTTGTTATAACTCATTGAGTACAAATAAGACCTAGTATGGAGGGAAAAGGTTAGAACAATTAAGCAAGGTAAAAAAGTTATTGAGTTGGATTTTGACATAAAGGTTTCATGTAACTAATTATTAATATCTAATTGACATTGTTTTCAAGTCACTAGGATAAGTTATGAACTTAAAAAAATAAGTGATAAAAAGGAGTTGATAAATATGATATTGTACACAACCCATATTTTACACTTATTTTTAAGAACTCATATGGAAAATAATAAGTTAGGTTGTAAAATAAAAATATAAGAAATAATATGAATACAATAGTTAACCATTTTATTAAACTATATGAAAAATTATACATAATACATTACAATATTTCCCTAGTAAAATATGGAACTTGTCTTACTAACTACCCTTCTAGTATAATCCAATCTATTTGAGATAAAAACTAACAAAAAATAATATGTATTATGGGATTATAATATCCCATAATAGGTAATTTTAAGGATTATAAACAAGTATTTTACTCAATTAAAATTTTACTACTATGGTGAAATAACAAACAATTTAATAATTCTAGTATTCCCCCCTTTGATTCATCATGGTCTTGAGAGTACAAGAGAGAGAATTTTTATAAAGTACCTCAAACTTGTCATGTTTAATTGAATTGGTGAAGACATATGTACATATTAAGTGGGGAAATATTGGATATCTTTTTTATTTCACATGATTGCATATGAAATCAAATTTAAAACTGATTTATTTATTTTGCTAATGAAACACTGGATTACAAGTAATTATAAAAACAGTCTAATTGTCACATTAAATAAATCTAGTCTTATTTTAAGGTAATCCCATTCCCAAAAGTATGTGATGTATCCATATAACTTCATAACTATTTCCTCCTAGTGTACAATATTCATCCTTAGTAGAATATCAAGAAATAAAGTTTTTTTTCTTACACCCCCATGAGATGGGATGAAATCCAAAAATAACACGAATATATATGCTTATTTCCTCTCATCAATTTAACCCCCATGACCTATGACAATGTAACCTTTCAATAATAATTGATAATTATTATTGTATTCTATGCCACACTACATTTTACATCAAATGAATCTCACTATCCACTATTTTCCTTTATAGTGATTGTCTTTAGATCCTACATGAATTATGAAAGATAGATAAATAACATAGCTAATATTTGGCCTATTGAATGTCATTTAAATGAGAATACCAATAAAATTTTGATAGAGAGTGGAGTTTACTATTGGTGATACTATTTGTAGGATTGTAGTTCTATTCAAGATATTTTATGCCTCTGGATTCTAATTTGTGACACTTTTCATATATTATATACCAAGTTTCATCCCATAATCCATTTCCTCTTGATAAATTTAGAACTAAGTACAATCCTTTCTAGTTCATTATTATTTATATGATAATTAGATATGTCAATTATTATACAAATCAATGGCTATAATTATTTCATATTTATTCTTTTATTTATCATTCTAACACTTTAAAAAAATAGTGTTTTACATTCCATAATCCCCTTAAAATATAAATCATTTGGTGATCCCAACCTACTTTGCATACTATAAAAACTCTATCCATACATGATCTTAGGGTTTGATTTCTTCTATTTTATATACTCATTAATTAATTTCAAAATCTTAAATCTTTTTCATTATTATATTTCAATAATATTTCATATATTTAATTTATTAAAAAGGTTCAAAATATATAACTTTTTGTTTTCATACTTCCCAACCTAGAATGGTAGAATTCAATAATTGATTGGATGAGACTAATAAGATACATTTTCAACATCTCATTTCTAAGCATCCTAATATTCAAGATGACCTTATTCATATTGTTCAAGTATATCTCCTTAAATCCAATATAGGTTAATCCTCTAACCCCACATACATTTATATTTCGATACCTACTATAGGGGTAACTCAAACTCTACAAAAATTGGATTTAATTATCCAACCCTCACCAATAAAACCAACTCTTGTGGATAGTACGCATCCCTCTTATTTATATGTATAATCCTTTTGTTAAGAGATATATTGTCTATAATCTATGGTGTTATATCTTCATTAGGGTGTTACTATAATTTATTATGCCTTGAACACTCATATGCTTCTACACACACCTTTGACACAAAATATAGTGGTAACTCCTTTGTAATCTAAATTTGTGGCACCCAAGCTTACATTGTGTGATGTTAAGGGTCATCTAGAGCATGTTTAGACTACATATCTAATGATTAGCTCCTCACTAATTAGTTCCCTCATAGTTTAAAGGACTATGCATTACAATGGTTCTATGATATTCCTAATCTCTCCATTATAACATTTAAACCAAAACCAAATATGATTTTAAGCACACTTTTAAATCAATCTTAGTGATAAAGTTTCATATGCTAAATTTTCACAAATCAAGAAAAAATCTAATGATTCAATAGATAAATATGTCTTGTGATATAAAACTATATTAGTAAATATGAATATCCCCATGGTAGATAGAGAACTCCAAGACATATTCAAGTAGAGTTTATAACCAACATAACATGAATCCATATTATTCAAAAAGTTTTCATAATTCATAGATTTATTCCATATAAAGAAAGAGTGGGAAGTCAAACTTCTCTCCATAGGCAAATTAAATTAAAAAACTAGATTATATTCAATTAATAAGAGTTATAATAAGTCCCCATATAATGTGAGGCCCACTAAAAATAATAAAAAATAAAAGAAAATGGTTAATGAAACTTTAGATCCAATTCCTCACATTGTTTTATTATCTCCTCCAAGGATACCCTTCATAAACCTTCTTGAATTTACATCATGTGTTATCCAAAAAAATTTGGAATGCAACATCACATCTCTTCCTCCCATAAAATAGGTTTATTTGACTATGCCTCTTCCCAAAAGTTATGATGTCAATTAATTTTGTGACTAGCATAGGGCACAAATCTATACTATAAATAGATGCATCATTATATTACATAATATATAATATTTGATATACGCTAATATAATTGATGTCAACACTCCTACAGGGAACCTAAAACACAACCAACAAATCAAAAATAATTGAAAATATTTTTAGATCCAATTCCAAAGCATAGACTAATGAATCACTAGTAATTTTAGGTGTTCATTATACTTATCAATCACATACACCACCAACATCTTCCCATACTAATATGATGGACACATCATCTAAATAATATCATTAGTGTGTATCATACCATATTTACAACTAGACCTCTCATCACATTCTCATAGTAAGATATTGTTGATGATGACTAAAATTTATATGAACTCTATTTATGAGATTACATTGATCATCATCCTATTCAGAGTGTCATGGTTAACAATGAGTTAAGCAATAACATGTGTAATATCACACTTATACAACACTTTGGTTACTTAGAGAAGGATATTTCTTAGAAAGATATAATTATTTGTGGTTCTAATGGCCATGTTTAGAGCTACATCAAGGAGATATTAATTCTATTAAAGTTTTGTCCTACACATGTGTCCACCCAACTCTTAATACTACCTAGTGTTTGAACATTTGACATGTTATCGGGCAGGTCTTAGATATAGAAACTTTGATCAATTCCATCTACTCTACATAAATGTATTTTAATATATACATGTTAATCAAGTGGTTAAAAGTAAGGTCCTTCAATATAAATATCTTTTACATATTCTATAGTTATTTACATAACAAACAAAAGTTACAAATCCACGTATATCTTCTATTACCAAACCTATAATATTAGTTAAGCCACTAGTGTAGGTGAGGTCTACTCCTATAACATTACCACATACACATACTATTCCATAGAGACTTATATTATAGAGACCCCTATTTTATAAAAATGTTTTGGATTGTAGAGAGCCTCCTCTACACCATTATCATCTTGATCAGTGTTATACCATATATCACCCACACCAATCACATCTTATTCTCTTATATGGGTCCTCAAGAACCTCATAGTTGTCAAGCATATTCATTCAGATTCATAGATTCATAGCCTCTCTGCACATTAAATTTTAGCTATATATTTCTTAGTACATCTGATTCACATATATTAAATACCTCATTACACACAAGGTGATCACTTTTCCCTTATTTAATATAAGACACTTTTATAGTGAGTCTCTTGTGAGGCTCATCGATTAGTATGTTCCTCTCTAATTGTACATAGTTTATATTACATTTATTCTTGTATATAGTTTAATGTTAATGTTTATTATACATAAATTATACTCTAAAAACATTAAAAAAAAATAACAATTCAAAAAATACAAAAACATTCAAATATTTTCTTACAAAATACAATTTTTAGTTTGTATGCATTTCTATATTTACTTTTATTATATTTTATATGTATTACATATATTGTCTTTCTTAGTATAGCTAGTTTTGTCATACATACATGATTTACTTTTTCTCTTTAAGAGTTTGTAGATCATTACATGACTCAAGTCCTCTACATAGATCTAAATTTTCTATTATCTACTCATTGGGGGCACATACACAAATACATAGCTCCAACACTGATACATTTACCCATTAGGATAATCATACCACATAGATTCTAATTTTATAGATTATTTATATCTATACTTCATATCATTGATTTCACATTAATTATATCTTGATATTGATCATTCTATACTACATAGAATTTTTTGCCAACTATTACTACTACAAACTCAGCTTGTGTACATCTTTGATTTTATATGGATTTTTACTACATGTTGATGTATACTTTAATTTCTATATTTACTAGTTTAGATTTGATTGTGTCTCTTTGTTTTTACATCTATTTGAGGTTATTTGAATATTCCATTATTCTCTGGTTTTGAGATAATTCTTTTCATTATGTGTATGATTTGGTCATGTGTCCATGCCCTTGTGTGTTCCTTCTTGTTTATGTAGGTAGATATTTTAACATGTCATTTAATGTGTATCTAAGCCAAATTTCTTGATCTATGTGTATGTTTACATTTGAATATGTCCTTATATGTTTGCTTTTCCTTATACTTAGTGACATGTGCCCATGTCCCTTGTATTATGGCCCTTTTGTCTATTATGAGTGACTCATGTGTTTATATGTATGATTCCACGTATGAATCATGGCCATGACACTTGCATATTTTTTTATACACTCACACTCAATTTTTAATTCCAATAGGGACCTCATGCATCTCCCCTCCTTCCTATGGTGCCTTTATGGACATCATGCCCCATCCCCCTAGGTAGTTACTCAAATTATACTCATATTCTATATTTATATGCATGCTTGCATTGTTCTATTTATCTTGACAACCTTTTTAATTCTAGATATAACATACATAACACACTATCAACTTATGCTCAAATTATCTTACAATTTTATGTCATGTATACACATTATATTTGTTTATCACGTAGATATAATATATTTTCACTCTAACACACATGATTCATATCTTTTATTTTGAGTAGAGTTATATCAGAGGTTAAATAACTCCTATAAATATAGGTGGAATTAATAGGGGTTTGTCTCAAATATCAGTCCATCTTTATGAACGCCAAACATAGTTTTCAACATGTAAACATAGATTATAGAACTCAAATTTAGGAAAACATAGTGAAAATAGTCACATATAAATTATTTGGACACTACTATGACACAAAGGACAATATTGTGATGTGATAATATCCAAGGGACTGTGTTATTATCTAGTATACTAGAAACAATAAATTGATACAAAGGATACATGGGAAAATCCTCTAAATCACCATCCTAGATCTGATCTTGAATCTTTGATTTAAACTTCAAATACATTGCTCTGCGAATAAGCTTCAATGTTTAACAACTTTGATCTTCCTTTTAGCTTGATAACATCCTCTCTTTTGTTCACTATATTTCTAAGTAACTTGGAGTCATTAATTATTTTTATTAAACCCTTTTAAAACCTCATTTATCATCCACTCATTCATTCCATTCACTGATTCATCTTTCCTCACTTTGCTCACTCAATAGTTTCACATAAGTCACTACTTAAGGCCAAAAACCTCAAATATTGTGATTGATCTCATGGACTCAATATTCCAGCATGTATGAATTTTCTTAGTCACACCACACTTGTATTAACCCCTCTTAACCTCTCATTCACTTTCCATCATGCATTGACATACCTTAACCTCAATGGTGAACCTATCTCCTTGTAGCCTTTTTTCACAAATATTATTAGTATAAAAATTATGTAGATCATATAAAATAAATAATACCATATTCATGCACCCTCTATCTCCTTACTTCTCTACATTAATTTTCATCACTTAACTCTCTTTGTAGATACCTTTTTCCCTCATAAGCACCTTGCCAATTACGCCTCCTAACCCCATACACTTGATCAGATATTAAAACCATACTAATAAATAATTTACCTAACCAAAACCACTTTAATCCTTTTCTATATTCCAAAATACATATGATCACAAAGTTTTGTCCAATTCCAATGGTTATAACTCAAGATATTGGGTTTTTCATTTCCAAACCCTAGTTTCATGACTATAGAGGCTGAGAGGGATTAAATTATATTATATTTAGATGGAGAGAGATTTAAAAAAAATAATTCCCTTAAAAGGCATATAAAAATATCCTCCATATTTACAAATGGATAGGAAACCTTGTTCAATCCTCTTGTAGCTTATAACAACCAAAACATAGGATTTTGTGTTCTATGTAAGACTATGTAAGGGTTTTAGTATCCTATGTGTATATAAAAGATTTTGAAACTAAAATATGGATATTATTATGAATTTTTATCCTTCACATTTATTCAATCTTATTCAACCCAATCACCGTACTCTTTCTCCAAGACATAAACACTCATTTCTTGCATTAGACTTAGTGAAATTAGGGATTCTTGACTATATGCATAGGGTTTATTTAAACTTCTAACATAGTCTCCAAATAATATATTTATCAAAAAAATTTATCCTTTATCCATAATAATAATCAACCAACTCAATTACCACTTACTTTCTTAGCACATACTCTATTTCCTTGGAATTTGATTATGCAAGCAGGGGCTTCTCATTGTGTATACAAGGTTTTAAAGATAAGATAAGGTGATTTCATATTGTGTTTTCCCATTAGACTTGAATTATAACCAAAAAATATGTCTTCCTTTAAATCATACCTGATATAAATTTTAACATATCAAACATATCCATAGTATATACTTCAAAAACACCAACTTACATTCATTCTTGATAGTTACAGGTGTCTATAGGGTTTAAGATTAGAGACCAATCTTTCTTGCATCTCATTTGACTTAAAAACAATATATTAAATAATTAAAATGTATATAATATATCAAATTTATATATTACTAATGTACCATATAATTTCCTTCCTTCACAAGCTTCATCAACTCCATTTCATTCTTTTCTTTCATGACT
>JARHVA010006426.1:665000-702500 GCA_037957365.1 Torreya grandis
TATTAGGTTTCTTTACTCCTTGGCAATGTTATTTATTTCTTATAGTGGCCTCATAAGCATCTCAATATTTTTCATTTTTTCAAGAAGGCTATCTTTTGATTCCTCTTCATTAAACATATCCATCTCTTAATGTATCTTCACACAACCTTGGTCATCTTGTAAATATAAATTCTTATCCAAATCTTCTTCATCATGGTACAATAATTTTTGTCATCTTCTTGTCTTACCATCATCATGAAAAACTATTAATAAATCAGCTATAACTACATTAATTTAATATATTACCTTTTTGAATTTCTCATGTTCTCATTGTTTACTTGATAGTGTGGTTTATTGTATTTTTTATTACATAACTCCTTATGCTTCCCTATGATGCTTCATACCTACACTATATATATCATTCATGCTTGTCATTCCTTGATCAAGATTTGTATTAGTACCTTCATGGCTATGAAAACTTATTACATTAAACTTTTCTTCACTTAACTCATCTTCGAGCTCATCCATGAGCTTTTATTGCTGCCATTCACCTATTTTTAGCCCTTTTAATGGACTAAAAATATTATCTAGCATATCCATTTCCTCCTTCAATGTGAGAGCATCCATCTCTCTATTATCCACATCAAATTTTGGAATATATTTTTCTTCATATTCTTGGTCGTATTGATCCATAACCTATCTTTAGACTCCTCTCATGAGAGTCAAGTCAAATTAATCTTCCTTCTATTGAATATCAAGTGTTTTAAGCACTCTATAAGGTGCTTTATCTTCATCTTTCCATTTCACAATCCCATCCATCAATTCTATTATTCTTATATATAAAATATCTTCACTATTTGAATTAGATTCATGTGCAACATCATATATGGTATAAAAAATCAAAGCTTGACACCACTTGGCCTCTTCACACTAATTATCCTTTTTACTCAAATACAACATCATCTCTTTATCTTGGTTTACTTTCACCATGTATTTTATTTACTTATTTGACTCATAATTGTCCTCTTTATTTATTCTCTCTTGAAGTACACCTATAACACTACCTTTTTGTTCTATTTCCATGTTCTTCACAACCCATTTTATGCCTTTTACTTTCTTGGACTAAAGTTTTGCTTTTATCTCATCTTGTTCATTCTTATTTTCTTGATAAGTTGTCATGTCAACTTGAGGTAATATTCCTTTCACTTATTTTCTCTTTACTTTCTCTTTACTTTCAGTTGTATTCTTGACTTTCATAACCTCTTTCTTGAGGTTTAACTCATTCACCACGTGAACTAATGTATTTAACCACTTAGGCACCACATAACCATGCCCTTGTACTCTCATTGATTGCTACACCTTAATCTTCACTTATCCAATCTATACATTAGTCTCTTTATTTTCACATGTGCAATCAGAATTAGTTATTATGAATTCATTTACCTCCATGTAGGACTTTTTGAAGCTCATGTTGTCTATCACATCTTTATATTTTGCCTTCATGTCTTCATAGTTAACTTCCTCTCTTACTTAAGTTTCAATTATTTTAAAGACATTAAAAAATTCTTATTTCATCTCATCTAGAGCATGTTGATATTCTTCAATCTTCACCATCTTGACTTCTATAATTATTTTTCTTCCCTTGTCATGTTCTTTCATCTTCATGGGTGATGTACTAGACCGATTCTTTATAATGCTTAAGGTATAATTACTGAAATTCATTAAACTTTCCTTTATACCAACATACACACACTCAAATTCAATATTAGAGTATGAAATAAGAGACCACATACTATCCATTAATGTTTATTTCATATACATTCTCCACCTTTTCTTGTCTTCTCTCTCAAGTCCTTCTCTTAGCACTTATCTCTCCTTATTCTCCTCAATGAGAAATATTTTCACCACATCTATATCATGTTTCTCCCTTATAAAATCCTAAACCTTCATGCTTCTATGGGTTTTACCCTCTTTGTTCATATTTTTTTCTAAGACATTCATCGTATACTTTTTATCCCTCATAAGTAGCTCTAGTGGGCAATTCACTTTCTTCTTCACAACTACAACCAAGCCATTGGATTATTTGATATTTCATGAACTTCATCATGGGATATATATTATTAAAAATCTACCCCAATTCTCTTCTCATCTATTTCACTACCTCTTATACATCCATCTTATCTATTTTCCTTCACTTTCTAGACCTACATAAACCAATCTTTTATCAAGCTTACCAGTTTGCCTCTTAGACCATTTTTGTGTCTTCTTTTCTTCCTTTAGTTATTTTTCTAGGAATTTCTTGTCTCCCTTGACTCTTGTTGAATAATATCACCACAATTAAAATTAGTTCAACCCCCTATATAGTAAAACTTGTTATAGGGGTCTTCTAGGGTGTAAAATATGTCGTGTGGTCTTTAATAAGGTCAAATATATGTTTTCACCTATGTCTCATTTGTTAGTTTGTCTTAAGTCATTCTAAGGTCAAATTTTGAGTCATTTAATAGTATTTTATGGTTTCCATAGGAATAAAGTTGTTTCCAAATGTAATTCAATGTCTTATATTTCAGGTGCATGCTAGAGATGGGAGTTTTGAATTAATAACTGTAGGTGCAACTTTGAAAATAAGAAGATCAAGAAGATTCATGTGGTTTTAGGTTATTGTATGGCCTAGATAGTAGTTTTGGAATGTGTGTCTACTCCAAAATTGTCTATTTAGGTATCCTAACTTCATTTCTATTCTTAAGTAACTTTGAAACGTCTAAAAATGGCAAAAACATTAATAAATTTCCTATCACTCTCTTGGACAAGCTCAGATGTTCAATTGGTTTCAGTTTGACATGGATAGGTGGAGTTAAGTTAGAGAAATTATTTTTGAGGGATGATATTAATATCTATATACTTAAAATTCATGGAAATATTTTAATTTTGGTTTCTTTTATTATATTAACTATTGCTAAGTAGGTTATTTCCTCAAATATGATTACACATCCTTAACACCTCAATTCTTTTTTTTTTTGTGGGATTGGTCTAAAAAAGCCAAGTGTTGTATGTGTTTTATAAGAATGTGATCATACTTCTCACATAGTTCTTATCTTTGTTTGTATGTGTGGATGTCAAGAGATAAGTAGGACTACCTCATGTTTCTAGTTGAAGACACCTTTGAGGTCTACAGTCATTGTTTCATCAATTGCAAAAGTTTCTCTCTTCTATAGTGGTCTCAAATAAAAGGATACATGTTGTTTCCACTCTCATATTTCATGGTGACAACTCTCTCCTTTGAATTTTTAATCTCAAATTCTCATGGAGGGAAGAACACAGTCAAAAATCAAACATAGTTAGGAAACCATATGATTATCACCTGCAATTAAGTGTAAAGGAGCTTTAAATAGTCATGGTGATGAGAAAGGAAGACTTCAAGATGGTGATAAGGAGTCTAAAGATAAAATAGTAAGTTTGAAATATTTAAATATGTCAAATATTGGTTATGAGTACTAGTTAAATACATATAATCCTATAATGTCCTCAACTATAGGTAGATCCAATAATGATCTAATGCCAACTGACAGAGGTTTGAGAGTGTTAAGATGATGGTGTTTGAGCTCACTTGAAATATTAATTGAGGTTGGAAAAGATATAGAAGCATCATTGTGATAATGGTAAATTAATTGCATTGTATATATACCTAAAGCCTTCTTCATATGTTTGGAATGTTGTAATTGATACATTTTACTTTAGTTTCTATGAATCATGTTTTTCCCATATATTATGTCTTTTTATGGTAGAGTGTCTAGAGGTGTAGATAGGCTTGATGGTTTCCATATTATAGCCCAAGCCTAAGTGAAATTATTTTAAACAAGTAATTGGTTGCTTGACTAGGGTATAGTGGTGTTTGGGTGGCTTCTAACTTAGATAAGTTCTAACCTAAAACACTCAGTGAATATTACATTGGAATGACCTAAAAAAAAATCTTTTAGTGACCTATAGTATTGAGTGAAACTATGCTTTATAAACATGAGATGAGATCACATAAGTGGAAGATGTCTTATTAAAACACATTAATTCATATATGAGAACATACAGGGGTTTTAAACTCCTATCTAATGTTCATTTATAGGTATCTATAGTCTGCTATAGTAGATAGACTATCTCATGCTAGTGTCAAGAGAAAGGTAGTTTGGATGTGAGAATAGATATCTATGAAATATTTGAGTCATTTCATCCATAAATGATCTCAAGGAATTAAATAATAACCTAATCATGTAACCTAATTTCTAAACATGAATAGGCACCTATAAGAATTCCATTTTCCTAAGGTGAACACTTATAGTAAACACAATACATTGACTTGCCTAAGAAAATGGAGGATGTAAGGTGTGAAAGGCTGGTAGAGATGTAAAATGGGATGAATATAAATATTCCAATATAAAAAATATGAAAACATTTTTACATTGTATCCTTATATCCAAACACTCTGACTTAGATGGAAGTTAAACAAACCCAACTTTGCTTACAAACCCTATAGATAGTACACATATTGAAAAGTTAGTTCTAGGTTTTTTGATGTTAAGGGATATAAATAGGTGTTATATCCTTGTAGATTTGTATAAAATGTCATAAATACCTAGTATATATCTAAATTACTCCACTTTGTGTAGGTAAATAGGGAATATGCCCTCTATTTTGTCTTAGATAGAGGGCACTCCTAGTCAAGATGAAGACTACAAGAAGGGTATGTGAATCAAAAGTAGATGAGATGACAATGTCTAGGAGAATTATATAATAATGATGATTGAGGTTATTTTGAATGTGAATGAGTATTTAAAATCACTTACATTCCTGAGAAACATTCATGGGTGATCAAAAACTCAAGAAGTGCACTGAGGCCTAGAACTAGGCCTATACCCTAATGTACTTTACCTTGATTTGAATTATCATATAACCCTTCCAATCCCATTTATGAAATTTATGAGAAATTTAAGGATGGATCACAACTATCATTTTGAATATGAATAACAAAAGTTGTTCATTTTGACCCTTTTCTATCATAGGGGTACCCATAATGCACTCAAAAGAGTGATAGGCCATTTTTAAATTCTCGCATAGTTATGAACACCAAGAATGGGATCTAAATCAGCTATGGGTATTTGGGTAGGACCCTATACTAAAGATTTGTGGAATTTTGTTAGGATTTGGATGTCCAAGTTCTATGAACTATCACTAAGAACCAAAACCTTCTAAAATCCTAATTTTGATCTGATGGAGAAGATATCACTTGAGATACATTAAATAATGTTATTATGGCCTTGAAAATGTTTTATACTCAATGAAAACTCTCTTAGGATCCTGAACATCAAATCGGTCTATACCCTACTTGTACAAATAAGCTAAATCCAAGGTTTTTTAGAGGTTTTTAATTATTTTATAGGTGTATAATGGAATTGGTAGATGATAACCATTAGATGAATTAAAGAGGGAATTATTATAAATAATTATATTCATATATATACACATAAAATCATATAAACATATATTATACACCATTCATCATAGGCTATAGATAGATAGTGAAAAGATAAAGCGACTACCAAGTGAGAAGACAAGAAGTCAAATTTTAGATCTTTTTAAGGTCTAATTCATGGAGTTAAATTCAAAGGGACTTTGAAAAGGTGTCTTAACACATACTCAATATATTTGGTTTAGTGATTGAAGGTCACTATGATGATAAATGTGAAAAATGATATCTAGAATACCAATGAGTGACTAAAGGAAATGAATACAAGTGTCATGAATAAGGATGAGTTAGGGAAGAATATGATTATAGTCACACCTTGTTTCAAACCACCATAATACAATGAGTATGTTTCAAGTATTCCTAGTCCAATTTTGAGTAGTCAAGAGATTCCTCATCATGAAGGTAGTTTAAAGAAGGTAGTTGAAGGGTCTCTATGTCAATTTCAGGAGATTTTCATGCTTCAAATGGACACTTGTCTAAGAAGACCTTCATGGTATATTTTAAAATTCATTATTATTAAATGTAACTAGTTATCATATCTTTACACTTGTTCTTGTGACCCTTGAGATCCACTTCTTATCTCTAAAAAACTCCACACCTAGTATGGTAAAGACTTGCTAGTTTGATACTATATTTTGAATTTGAAATAAATATAGGTAATTTGGTTTTGAGTTCAAAATATATCTTGTCTAAGTGTGTGAAGTTGTGTATAATGAAATGTCAAGTGATTAGTATCTATATTTGTTTTCTCTCAACTCTTCTATGTTTGATGCAAGTAGTTTCCAGTCTAACATGTCACATGAAGTGTAGTAAAGTGAATTTTTATATATTTAAGTGTAAGGATTAGACTTAGTTTCTACAATATAACCTTTTGTGTACTCACCTTGACTATTTCAATGCATATCACTTTGATGTTTAAAATACTAATGTTATACAAATTGATGATTTTGAGACTAATGTTGTGAGTCATGTTTCATAGTGCACTTGTATGGTAGTCTAGTGGAGATATTTATGGTGTATCACATCATTAGGTTAGTTTAATTTCATTTTAATTCTACCCCCTTTTCATCCAATCAAAAAATTAGTGTAGGTGATAAGCAAACAAAGATAAATCTAGGGAAATAGAACTTAAACCTAAAGGTTTAACTCTACCATAAGAAACCCATAGTCCTAGAGGGAATTCCATGTTTCAAAAATATTAAATTAGTATTGAACAACCATATATAGGTTTCAAGTTTTCATGACAACAAATATCACTTGGAATCTTCCTATTCTCTTTCTTGAGCTTCAATGCTCTTTCAGCTTTACCTTCTCTAGTTATCTTAACTAGTTTCAAGTCTGTCACATTGGACTTAAGGTCTCTAGTTCCTCTCTTCACCAATCTCAATTTTTTTCTATAATGACATCAATAGGTCATACCTAAACTGTAATATTTTCTCACAATACCTATACAATGTCATTTTATGTAATCCTCATAACATTCTTGTCAATCTCACATGAAATAATCTTTAATGACTAACTCAAAAGATAATTGACTAGGATATTACCTTACTATGATAAAAAAATGTTGAGGGTACATGGGAAAATCCTCAAAATCACCATCTTGGCTCTAATCTTGAATCTTTGATTTGAACTTCAAATACTTTGCTTTGAGCATAAGCTTCAATGGTTAACAACTTTGATCTTCTTATATCTTGTTAACATCATCTCCTTTATTCACCATGTTTATAAGAAACATGGAATAATTATTTTTTGTCATTATACCCTTATAAAACCTCATTTCTCATCCACTCACTCATTCCATTCATTGATTCATCTTCACTCATTTTGCTCACTCGTTAGCTTCACATAAGTCACTACTTAAGGCTAAGAACCTCAAATCTTATGATTTGTCTCATGGAATCAATATACCACCATGGATGGCTTCTCCTAGTCACAAAACACTTTTATTTACCAATATTAACCTCTCATTCACTCCACATCATGTAATGACACTCCTTAACCTCAATGGTGAACATATCTCCTTGTAGCCTTTTTTTCACAAATATTCTTAGTATGAATATTATATAGGTCATATACAATAATTAAGACCATATTTTGGCACCCTCTATCTCCTAAATACTCCACATGAAGTTTAATCACTTAAATATCTTTGTATATACTCTTTCCTTCATATTCACGTTGTCAACTCAGCCTCTTAGCCATTCATACATTTGCTCAAATCTTAAAACTATACTAGTGCATAATATACTTGACATAAACCACCTAAATCCTTTTTCATATTATAAAATACATAAGATCACAAATATTTGTCCAATTTCAATATTTTTAGCTCAAGATATTAGGTTGTTAGTTTCCAAACCCTAGTTTGATGATTATAGAGGCTAAAAGGGATTAACTTACAATATATTTAGATGGAGAGAATTTAAAAATTAATAGAGACATTTCCAAGGTCCTTATAGATATCCTCCATATTTAAAATGGATAGGAAACCTTGTTCAATCCTATTGTGGCTCATAATAACCAAAAAAAAAAATTTGTGTTCTATATACGAATGTGTAAGGGTTTCAACAGCCTATGTATATCCAAAAGGTTTCCAATATACAATAGGGATATTTTTTTGAATTTTTATCCTTCAATAATATCCAAAATTAATAAATCCAATCACCATACTCTTTATTCAAGACATACACAATCATTTATCGCATTGGATTGAGTGAAAATGAAGGTTATTGACTTTATACACAAGGTTTATTTGCACTGCAAACATGTTCCTAGTCTCCAAATACGATATTTTTGAAAAAATAATCTCATTCATCCATAATAAGACTAATTAACTAAATAACTACATAATTTATTAATAAATACTCTATTTCCTTGGAGTTTGACTATGGAAGCAAGGGTTTCTCACTATGTATACAGGGTTTGAAAGATAAATTTACTATATATTATGTTTTACCATTAGACTTGAATTCTAACCACCTATTATTTATTTATTTATTTTAAGAATACCTTATCTATAGTTCAACATCTCAAACATATCCATAATCTATCTTCAAAAATACCAACTTACCTTCATTCTTGATAGTTATAATTGTCTATATGGTTTAAGGTAGAGACCAATCTTTCTTGGGTCTTTGTTGAATTGAAAACATGATATTCAATAATGATATGATATATAAGATGTAAAATTTCTATGTGACTAATACACCACATAATTTCCTTCCTTTAGAAGCTTCATCAACTCCATTTCATTATTTCCTTTCATGATTCTAATCTACAGTCCATTATTCCACCTACTAAAACACATAACAATGACATTTACACAACCTCCAAGGCTTTTAAAATCAACATATGATTAAGAGAAATCCATATACATATCATGTGAGAGTGAACACAAAAAATAACTATTATTTATTCATATGAACTATTCAACTATTGCATATGCAGTCTATTGAATAGACTCTACCACCTTTATTAGAGAGTTACATCCTTTATTTCTTTTATTTCTTCTCTCTCATTCTCTAATATCTCTATAGTTTATTCCTACTCCCTTCTCATCATAAAACTAAATTGTAACTCCCTTCTCATCCAAAATATATCTTGGTTTGTGTAGTTACAAAGCAAGACTCTTTTTAATCACTTTTTCTCAAGATATGACATTAACATAGTGTCATTTATTATGACATTTCATGACCATATAACACACTTACCTAAAACTTTACCCAACCTAATATCTCATAATTGAACCCATATGACCCCTTTATGATTTCGTCTCACAATTTGAAATTAAAATTAAAATTTTGGAGGGAAAAATCCTCATGCTCACAAACACACCATAATATGGATTTTTAAGATTCTAATTCCCTCTAATGGACATTTTATATCTTTCACACATTACTAAGACTCAAAATTGGTAAAAATGACTCATAAAAACCATATATAATTTCACCAACTAAACATTATATTGGATTGATAGATGCTTCTACATCAAAACTTCTAGAATTACCAAAAAATTATAATAGGTAAAGTCTAGGTTTGCATAGTTTTAGTCATATGTTATTATATATGATCAATTTATGCTTAGTTATAATTAAAATTACAAAAATTTTATTGAATTTAAAGCATCATGCATGGAATTATCATGCCCATTTTAGGTTTAGATAATCAAACATAGATTATTATGACAGTCTAGAATTCATATGCATAGATATCAAATTTGGGGGCATGTACAAGGGATATTGTTCCCATATGTTTATTTTGATACCAATACTCTCAGATGGAATTATAGATCCATGTCATTCTCCATGTTCTTATTCTATACACCATTTTTACCATATTTATTCCTTATTCCATATTTAGTGGTTGGCATTACTGAGTATTCCTTGAGATACATACTTGAGTGCTCGAGTGGATCCTTAGCCATTTTTCATTTTAGAGTTTCTAAGTGGCCCCAAAACCATATTACATATTTTTAGTTACATACCATAAAAATTTATCTATATTATATAATTTTAGTTATATATGCATCTACTACACATAGGTAGGCTATGATAGAGTCACAACCTACCTGAGTTCTTGAGCCACCTACTTAGGAGGGTTGGACAAGCCATCAGTATAGTCCAAGTTATTTATAAATTATAGTCCACCAAGAATGGGTTGGAAATGATGGAGTTAATTCCAAATTGATTTTTTGATCTACACACACATGAGGATTGAGAAAGCCATCAACTATGTCTAAGTTATTCACTATTTGATGACCATCTACATGCATACACATAAGACATCACTATATTTTATCATTATTTCATGTACCCAACTAGTGTCTTCATCATTTTATATTTCTCTCATCTCTTTACTCAATTTTTTATTTTATTTTGATTTTTTTAAAGGAATGATTTCTTCATGTTTAATTTATAGGATATGCAATAAAACATGCTTCACAGACTGAGACCAAGATTTATGGGCTTCACCTCTTAGTGAAGTCTAGGTACATTTTTTTCATTATCCAAGTCATTTTAATTTTTTGCATTTATATAATAAATGGGGGGAATTTAGCCATTAAAAACGTCATTTCAGTGTAATGTGTGTCACTTGAGACAACCTTATCCTTATCATAGCCCTAGACCTATCTTAGGGACTCTTTTGATCCATTTCCATCTTTAGTGTTGGTCTAACTAACTCTCAAACATAAAAAAACCATCATTAAGCCAAATCATAGGCATTCATTCCCATATTTCTCTACTTTATGTCACTTAGACGCCACCATGACCTTTTTCACACTAGCTCACCACATTAATATCCTAGGGACTATGATAGTGTCCCTTAGATCCTTATTCCTATAATGGGTATATTTCTATTTCTCAATGAAATTTAAGGTTGCGTTATACCTATTTAACATATTAAAAATCAACAAGGTTGCGTTACACTATATATAGACCTCTTTCATTCACTTATGTACTATAAGGAAACAAATGCAAATACTCTCAGACAAACTCAAAAATAACTAAGTAGATCAAGGTCATTGATCTATATTCTACCCTAATTATGAATACACCCTAAAAATAGCCTATATCTTTGATTACTTAGATTCCCATTCTCAATTCACACTCAAAACACTCAATCTCGCACTCACACTACCATCTACTTGTACTTGTATCAATACTTAGATTGTGAAAACTACATCAATCTTTATCCCATTTCAAGGTATTGATATGTATGAAAAATTCAACATGATTGGCGTTGAGTTCACATCTAGCCTACCCTACTAATTCCATTATTTTCTAATTATACCCTTAACATACTCTAACAACCATGGAGGCCTAGGTTTTGGCATAAAATTAGTAAAAATAGGGCATAGATAGGGAACCAAATTTTGTCCACTCAAGCATAGGCATCTCAAGACTAGGTAAACCTCCATTTAGAGGATCACTACACTAGATATATAAGGATACTGCCATAACCCTAAAGACACTAGAATAGTGCACTATTCTCTAGAGGATTGTGGTTCAATCGAGGAGAGTTCTTGACTCTTAATTCCAAATTATGACACTCTATATAACTCTTGTACCATGTTTTATCCTATCATCCATCCATCTCTATCAAGTTATAGGTAAGTTCAATCCATTATAGTTTATATTTATTTATAGAATTTTTAGATAGGTCAATTATTGTACAAATTAGTGGTTGTAATTATTTCATATTTATTCCCTGATTTATCATTCCAACACTATAGAAAACTAGGGTTTTACATTCCATAATCCCCTTCAAATATAGATAAATTTATAATCCATCATCCATACTATCTGAATCATGGTATTAACATATTTATTTGAGACATAAATATGTGGTGAAAATTTTTCCATATGCATAAACAAACAATTTCCTATAATAGACCAATATATTTAATGTCAAATGATCATTATTTTTTGCACCAATAATTTTCACTAATCTACTAGTGATGACTACATCATTGACATACATAATTACAATCACAACCTCCCCCTTTCTCCTTGAGGTAAATATTTGGATCATATTTAATACTTTTGAATCCATTATAAATTATATGATCATAAATTTTGATATACCAAGATTTAGGAGCTTTATTGAAACCATACATGACTAAATGAGTCTACCTATATTTTTATCTATACTAGGTGTAACAAAATACTCTAGTTAGGTCATGAAAACTTCTTGTTTTAGATCTCCATTTAGGAAAAATATTTTAAAATAAATTATAAGAACTTTCCATTGAAACTATTAAACCATATAAAAATATTTTTACAATCTATACTTTGGTGGGATGATAAAATGTATCCTCATAATCAATTCATTATTTCTGTGTGTATCGCTTTTCTACAAGCCTTGATTTGTAATTTTAAATTCCAAAATATAATTTTTAGTTAGTATTAATTATTTATTTGAAACAAATGGGATTATTTTCTAGTGGAAGATCAAAAAACTTCCATATATTATTCTTCATTAGTGATTGATATTCTACATCCATGACCTATTTCCAAGGTTTTAACTCCTGGTATTCTCAAACTTTTAAGGGAGAAAATGATTATATAACTATGTTCATCAAGTACAAATTCACATCTACATGATTCATGGTATGAGTCCCTAGTTATATGATGGAATTGTTTGGCACTCCATCTATTTTTTCATCTTTTACAATGTTTGTATACCACTTGGGCATATATTGAATAATGGGTGGTGGAGGTGAAGAACTTAGTTAACTATTAGCGTTGTCTTCATCCTCATTACCACTATGATCATTAATTTTTTCTAAAAAAATATACATGTATCAAGTGACTATGAAGAGGGTGGACTAGACTCACCCTTATCATCAAATACAATATCATTGATGATGTTTATCATCATATTTATTTGATCCATGAATCAGTAAGCCTTCATTTTTCATTGTAATCAATAAAAATGCATTCTAGTGATTTAATCTCTAATTTTTTATATTATTTTTATGGACATGCATATTTACATATAAAAACATGAATATCTGATTAAGAAATATTATTCATAGTCTATGATGATTTTGGTGTGATAACATTGAGATCTTTGGTGCATGTTTGATTAAGTATATTTTCTTGTGAACTATTTATACCAAGTATGTTCAAGTTAGATTAGAGCCCTCTATCATGAATTTCACCATTTTAATAATACTACTCCTACACCACTCTGCAACACTATTTTATTGTAGATAGTGAGGTGTATTCAACTATAGGTGAATGCCATGTAATTTTATGAATTGAGATGAATCTTTACTCATGTATACCCACTTGATCTAAATGAAGTACATGAATTATATGACAACACTCATGTTACATAGAGGACTTGAATTATTTTAAGACTTAAAAATATCTATATTTAATAAACCCACATTTTTATGCCAATATTAATATAAAATATATTAGAATATTGGAAGTCACTAACACTCAATTTTATGACTCCACATAGATCAGTGTCTACTAGTTACAAGGAACTAGGTGATTTATATGTAGTTTTTTGAAAATGTTATTTATTTTATTCTCTAGATAAAAACCATATCATATATTAGTATTATACCTAAGTGACATAAGGTCTCTCACAATGCTATGTCTAATGAATGTAGTTAGGTACCCATAAATTAAGTGTCCATACATTATATGCCAATGATTAGCTAGTATAATATATTTTTAGTTAAAATTTTATTATAATTGTGGGATCTTGTAAAAATTTTGAGATTCAAGACTCAAATGAAATGAGAAAAAATGTTCTTACCTTTTTATGATCATATGCAACCATATGGTTTTGATCAAGTAAATGGTTTACATAAAGAATTTTAGTGAGGCCTAGAACATAGAAGATATGTATTATAATACATCAATGATTTTATATAGGTATGAAATAATATATTTTACATTCAACATTATATCATGAATCATTTATAAGAGATACATTACCTTATTAGAATGAAGAGTTAAATGTGATGAAACAATCCTTATAGCTTGTCATGTTACTTGTGGCACTAAAATACACATACCATATTGAATATGAAGGGATGTCCTGATTTATCTACATAAAATAGACATAATCCCTATACTAATAGCCATCATATTTAGCAACATTCCCATGATTATCCTTCCAAGATGAAAATTTCTTTATATTTAAAGGATTTATAATTCTATTGTTATATGTAATCAAAAATTAAATATAAAAATTATATATAGGCTAAAAAAATGGTTGCAATGATATTTTTACAATGAAATTTCACATAATGTGGAAAATTTTTATATTTTAGATAAGTAAGGATTTTAATATAATTAATTAATTTGATTTTTTAGGGGCTCAAAAAGGGTTTTTTTAAATTTTAATTTTACAAAAAATATAAAATCTAAACGAAAATCAAAAGTTTTTTTTTATCCTACAATTTTAAGCATGGTCTTAATGTTTAGAAAATACTTTAACCCATATCTCTAGATATTAAATTAATTAAATTATTTGAAATTTTAATGAAAACAAATTAAATTATAAAATTTATAATTAATTTAAAAACTAATTTAAAATTTTGGGATCTTAGTTTTCACCATTTTAGAACTATGCAATTAGTTTTTCCAGTCACGTGTAAGGTATATATATATATATATATATATATGTATGTATGTATGTAAATTTTGAAAAGTTTAAATTAATAAAATTTGATTTATTTTTAAATAAAAAATAGAATTTAAACTCTAAATTTATATTAATTTTGAAAATTATACTTAAAATTATGAAAATTGTAGTTACCTAGCTAAAATTAACTTGTGTAAATGCAAGGTTAAAGCTTTTTAGGGCACTCTAGGAAAGTTATGGTTTTTTACATGGGTTTTGTTTCTAATTATTCCATGATAATTTGGTTTATTTATGATATTTTAGAAGCTAGTCATAAGGCTACACTTTTATATAGGTTGTTCTATTAATGTAGTTATTGACGGATGCTTCTTTGAGTTGCCTTGTTCACTCTTTATAGATGATTTACTCTCTTTGGGAAGTTGTCATTACTCATAAATAAAAATAATAATTAAAATATATATAATGCTCATTTATATAAATAAAAATATTTCTTGAAAATGTATTTATATGCAATGCTCTTGAAAGGTGTTGATTCTTCCTTGATCTCAATATAACACTTACACTAAGAATATCACTCCACATTTTTCATGATGGATTGATCTGAGCTATAACTCTATCTATTTTGGAAAATCCTCATGTTGGATTATTATGGAGATTTTTCATCTGCTAAAGAGATTTATTTAGATAAAATTTATGGAAGGTTTTGGAGTTCCTTCTTTTTCACAATATCTCCATTATTTTCTCTTTGGATCTATTTGTTCTCTTAAATTATATGGATTTGATAACAAAATACAAGAAATAATGCAAAATACAAATGTTAACCATTTTATTAAACTATATATAAACTTATACAAAATATATTACAATATTAGACCCTATAAAATAGGGAGGTTATATTATTAACTCTCCTCTAATATATTTCTAGCTATGTGAAATAAAAACTCATAAATTTTAATAAATGCTATTGAATTATACTATCTCACAATAATTAAATAAAAGGATTATATGCAAATATTCTACTCATTTACAATATGATTATTATGGTGAATTAATAACTAATTTATTTATTCTGACAAAATCCAAGTGATCATTTGGATTAAGCCCTATATTTATATCTTTTATCCTTATGTCAACTATTACAACATACTCCCACATGTAAGATAAGGGTTGGGGTGGGTAGGGCCAAAAATTATCTATTGATCCATGGTATTATCTTGGCCACTCTTTTTATAGTTATCAATAAAATTTCTTAAGAGGTTATTGATATTTGGAATGAAATTTCATACCTTTACATGTCTCATGATTCAAATGTATAAGATGTAATTATGTATATACTTCAAATTTTTATAAATTATGAAATATATCATACACTAATTATTATATTGAATTTATGTTACTAAGTAAAGGTTTTCAATAGTCAATAAGTTCTTAAATAATATGTGTGAATAATATTTCCATTTTAACTGGGGATGTTATATATCATAAAATGAATAGAACATGAATTTACGCACTAGTTATATATAGATCATATGTATAAAATATACTATATTATATTTCCAAATGGATATTATTATTTATTATTATTATTTTTTACTTATAAGTAACTTAAGGTAGGAATGAGATTTTATCAAACCATCTTTATAAGTAAAGACTTGAATGTAGTTTTTTTACTAACTTTCAAATCATGAAGTGATAAAATTTTAATGAAATTTTTGTGGTGATGATTATATTTGGTAGAGATGATGAAATGATGAAAATTAAAACATATATTACTATAAATTAATTCATTATTTTATATATTAATCATATTATTCTAAGCAAGTTTATTTATCATTGATTTAATGAGTAAATATTACTATATTTTATCTTGTAAATAAAGAAGGTATTGGGTGAATTTACTTTACTAGTTTAAATTATATACATATGCAATTTTTGATTTTACGTGTTATGGTTTGGATATTTATAAAATATTGTATTTGTATACCCTTTTTTATGTTTGAATGACATGAATCCTATTCGATTAATACCTACTATATTATAGTCTCTACACCTAATCTTATTATGTTATAAAAGACATAATATAAAAATAAATAATTGAATAGTTACTTGAGATTTTAGATATGAAGTTATAATTATGTTAAGTATTAAACCTTAATAATTAATAGTTGGGCCTATAATCCTATAGCACTATATTTTTATTATTTGGCCACTTGATAAGCTCTAATCTCATTTATGAATATATCTTCTTTCTATGCTAAAACATATTAAAGTATAAGTTGATTGATTTGATATATTCAATTAGGTGTTTAAGAGCTCATTATATAATTATAATTGTGTTATATGTATCTAATTGTCTATGTAAATTCATAAATAAATATTATATTACTCAAGAATCAATATGAGTTATCATTATGTATTTATATTATCAATGCACAATACATTTTTAATTTTTAATTAATGTATTATCTAGTATTAAGAGTCTATGTGTTGATTATACTTGATAAAAATAAATATTTATAAACTAATTTAATGATTTATGTATTATATTTAATTTATTTTTAAATAACTATACTTGTGTGACCTTACAATTTTATCAATCCAACATGAATCTTGGCTTAACTTATTGGTTGTAAAATATATCTATGTTATTAAATAAAATGGTACTAATAATTTAACATGGTATTTTTTCATACCCCCTTATAAATATGTTAAGTTTATTAAAATAATATTTTTGGAAATAAATATTAAGGATATAAATAGTTCTTTTAATTAAATAATGTTTTTTTTAGTTTGACAAGCATTGAATTTAAAGATGCATAAGAAAATCTCATTGAAAATTTGATATAATATTAAAAAAGTTTAATTAATGATTTCACATGTATCATGAATAATTAATCATTTTAGTGAAATGGATATAGGGCTATAACCTTGAGATATATTTCTTAAGGATAAATACTCGTATTGGAAGGTTATGTCCCTAATCTTATAATATAGTACCATGGCTATAAACATGGGCTATGGAAGTATTAAAAGCTAATATATGCAACTAAAAAGTTTGAATATACCCTATTAAAGCTTTAATCATAATAAATAATCATGTGTTGTCATTAAAAAAACCATATTAAAGAAAGAGAAATGGTATTGATTGAAAATTTTCACATGTTATTTAAAATAAGAGAAAAATAATACTTTTCTTTTTTATATGTTGAGGATTTATGATGTCTTTAATCATGTTGACTTATTGATTTAAGAAAAAAAAGGGATGATTTTTTATGTATATGTTTCACATAGTATCAATGCTAGTTTTAAACAATAGGTTAGTCTATGATAAAAGTCTAATTCTTTAATTAGTGTTCACTTAGAATGGTGAGGATATGAATAAAAAATGTAGGAAATACCATAAATATTGGTAATATGAGGAAGTAGAGAAGATATCAAGGTAGGGGAAGGAAGAGATCCCAAAAGAGGAGAAGAGGTCAAAACTTGAATAAAGACTAAAACTTAGATCAAAATAGGGATTAAGGATATTATAAATAGACTTGGTCCACCTCCTCTTTTAGAAAATGATTTGGAGTTTTAGTGACTCACAAAGTTAGATTACAGAAGGATGAACATCATATGGTTAAACTATTTATCCATCAAAACCCAAATATATATATGTAAATTATATGCAAGTGAAAGTAAAGCTAATATACAAATCAATCCTAGATCAAAGAAAAATTGGCTAACTATACTGCTCAAAATACTTAGTTAGTTGGTCATGACCAATATGGATGCTCTAGAAATACCTAAGGGACATATTCAAGAAATAAAACTCAATAATCCTAGCTATATCTTGATTTTTTAATGCAATACCAAAGTAAATTAAATCTAATATAGTTCTCATTAAATCTTTTGCCATAAATGGGGGATAAACATAAACAATAAACATGAAAAGAAGAACTCTACTCATGTCAATGTAGATGTAATCATAAGCATGTAGAGACAATACAATAATTAGCTAGTATACATGAAAATTTATCTACTAAAAATAGAATAGTAAGACTTAGGAATACTTACCTTGAAGAAAAACCTTTCAAGTCTCAATCTCTCTCCTAGCCAATGGTTCTTTACAAGAGGTCTTTTTGGTATATAAGGATCAAAAGGATAGGTCATATCAAGGCTAAATGACTTCTTATATAAATCCAATACACTTCCACATGATAATATTATTCTCCAAGAAGTACATAATTCTATTCAATTACTCCTCAAGTAGAATGGTGGATAAGAAGATAAAGAATTGCAAATGACTTATTCTCTCTATTAAAAATGGGGTGAAGGATGTGTATATATAGCTTGATTTTACCCTAAAACTTTATAGAATTTTAGATAATGTAGTGGCCCTAATTGACCTAGTTAGTTAATAAAATATATGAATTAGGTCTCAGACTAAATCAATTAGGCTGACACAGTTTTGTAATGTGTTCAATTCCTAGAACTAATCTGACCCAACTGATTACATTTTGTAAGGTGGTAAAAGTGGTTTTTGGCTTAGGTAGGGGTATTTTCGGGAGGTGAAATTTTTCTAGAAGAGTGTAAGGGAGGTATCAAATCTTAGATAAACATATATTAAGGTTTTCCATAGGTTTTAGGTGGAGGTGTAGGGGAAAACAATCTTGTAAATCCCCAAAGGCCTACCCACCCCTTTCCTAGTACACCATTTAAGGCATTCACTAAAAAAAGTTGAGACTTGATGATTTCTTGCAATATATAAAGCATTAATAATTATAAATTCTAAAAAACATGTGTATACATATGCCTCACTTGAAACTAATCATGTGTCACTAATTTGTAACATGGGATGGTAATTCACTAAAATACATAGCAATAAACAATTTTGAGATTAAATAAATTGTAGTATAAACATAAACTAAATGATAATTAATATATATGTACCTTGACTTACCTTTATCACTAAGTTTTTGTCTATTATTTTTGTATTTTTAATCATGGAGGGCACAAAGACTACTTTGGACTAACCTTAAGGATACAAAACTTTAAGAGAAAGAACAAATAAATGTAGGAAAGTCAAGATAATTGAAAGATGTAGGCATGATGTACTTTTAAATTTAGTAAGATACGGTGATAAATGTTAAGTTAGAACCAAAATGACCAATCAAAAATTTATATTAAATTAGGTAATCAAAAATACAAGGATAATAATTGAATGACAAACTCAAACACAATGTGTTCCCTAGATAAGAAAATGTGACAAATAAAATAAACCCAACGATGTGTAAAATTAGTATTATAAGTCTAAAATCAATGTACAAAGGAGTATCAAACCAAGATTTAGATGTAAATGGAAAATAAAATTTAAACAACATTGATGAGTGAGAAGTAACAATATAAACTCACTCAAAAATATAAAAATTACATGAAGTAAAAATAACATTGGTGAGTGAGAAGTAATAATCCAAACTAACTCAAAAATGGAAAAGGCATGAAAATATGAAACAAAAGTAGTTGTCCACAAAAAGAATGATAATAAATGATAAGTGTTTGAGTGGTATCTATTTGTGAATTTGGAATATTAGGATTATTAGTATTAGTATTAGTAGCAATATTGGTTATTTTGAGAGAAGGGATGTTCCCTATTGAAGGAGTTCCTATAGGGTTGTTTGTTAGGGGAATTCATATAGGGTTATTTATTAGGCTTGTATTGATTTTACCTATAGTGTAATAAGGTAGTTTGGATAGGGTAGTGTATTGATAAGTGTGAAATGGATCTAATCCATTGGTGTAATAAATTTTGGGTAATTTAAACTATATTGAAATCCATAGATGAAGGGTGAGAGAAAGTTCACCAAGAGTGAGTATCCTCTTGAGTAACTAAAGTAGGAAGGAAAGAAAAACCTATGCATCATTGAAATTGATTAAGGATATCCAACAAGATTTTAATAGGGGTTTTCATGATGTTTAAAATAGGAATATAATAAGGATAAAAATGATGAAATTTGGAAAAAATAAGTCAAGGGATGGTATCATCTAGATAGGAATTTAGAACAAGGACTGAATCAGCCATAGGGTACACAATCATCTAGATTGTACAAAGTCAAATAGATTTACTATATTTTAGAAGAAGGTAGGCAAAATAGTGGGAATAAAAGATCTAAATAGTTAATATATGTTCTATAATATAAATATAAAGGTTATTTGGGATATTGAGTTGAATGATTTGACTATGTTTTATAGGAAAGAAAACAAATTAACATGTAAGATACTGAGTCAACTGTGCTCTATATGTAAGAAGAATTTGGAGAGCTATAAATGTGGATGATTTAGTAGTGATTTTCTAAGAAAATAAGATAAACATAAAGGAAAATAGGTCAATTAAATTTATATAGTTTTAACACATAAGACAAACCTTGTATCAATGGTAGCTAATACAATTTTTGTAATATAAAATAAAATTGGCAAATAGTAAACAACAATACTGAAATGTAAATTCTAGTCTAAAGAGCAGATATTCCTATATGTTTTTTTTTTAAAATTTATCTTTTAAAGTGTTATAGGTAATTTAGGTTTGTCAAATAACTAAAAGAGGCAAGCTAAATCTAATTTTATGTATGTTAAGTTTAAAAGGGATATGTGTTGGTGATGGTACATGATTTTTATTGGGGCCTACCTTGTCACTTCAAAATCCCATAACAAAAAGGGTGTTGGGTGCTTTGCCAATATATACCATAAAAATGTAATTATACTTAACCAAAAGACTAAGTTGTATTCCCCTTGGTGATGAAATCCATGTATATAGACCTAGGTAGAAGTGATAAAATGCTTATTTGATATTTTGTGATTTGGTAGTGTGTTAAATAAAAAAGTGACTAATATAGTAAATTGACCTTCCTATTTATACTGTATGCACTAATCTAATCAAGTAAGCATATAAATTAAAAGTATATTAATTAATAACAATGTGAGTTAATTTCCTTTGCTTGAAAAAGTCATAGCACTAGGTCCATTAGATTGACCTAGTATGAAAACAATACACAATAGAGTCAATATAGTCAACTCTATTTATTACAAGATGTAATATAGAAATGTAGTCAATAAATTTGACTAAGTTTCTTGGGAAATAATAAGTTATATAAATAAGCCAAGCCAGTCAACTTAGTTTATTTTAAAGTGACAATTTTTAGGAAACTAAAAAATTGGGGAAAATAAAATTGTAATTTGATTAAAAATGAAAATAAAATGAAATACCTAGGCTGGTTAGAATGAATGTGAAGTTTGTTTGATCAATTTAATTTATGATTTATTTTATAAATATACTGAGTTTGATGAAGTCATGTTTGTTAGCTGTGTAGTCTATATGAGGGCTTGAACCTACAAAATATAATGTTAAGACAAAGCCAAACCAATTGACTGGGTTTGCATATAAAACTAAATGAAAGAATTTTGTCAATAGAATTGATCTAGTATTTTAAACTAAAGTTATAAAATTTTGAAAATAGGATGAAAATAAAATTATAGGATTGATCTAGTGTTTTATGGGTAAAATCCAATCATAGAAAGCCAAAAAATATTGACATGTTTTCCTAAGTCAAAAAACATGTGATATGATGCCTTAACTTGTCGATCATATCAACAAAGTAGAAAATGACCTGCAAGGAATATAGAATTGGATTGATAAAATACATTTAGTCATCTATAAAAGAGAAATAATTTCAATTAGAGATAAACTAAGTAGATCAAATCAACTAATTATTGAGACCTATACATAAACTATTATAGTGATTTAGTAAAGTTAATCCAATAGTCTAAAAATGAAGGTTGAAAACCTACGATTGTTAGTTCATGTCATGTTCACTAGAATGTATGAAAATAAAAGTGAATCTGACCTACAAATCAACCCTAGATCAGAGGAGGTAATTTAGCTAACTATACCACTAGAAATACCTAATTACTCAGGGTTATGACCAATATTGATCCACTAAACATACTTAAGGGATTACTTATCATATAGTATGGCTATAGAGGGTTCCAATTCCTCTAGTAAAGTAACACCACACAATAACCTTAGTTATATATTTATGTTTCAATTTTATAATAAATTAAATTAAATCTAATTTATTGTTACTAATGTTTGAGGCATAAATGGGGGACAAACATAAACAATAAACATGCAAAGAATAACTCTACTCAAGTTAATTTAGAGTTAATCATAGGCATGGAGATAAAATACATTCATTATACATTATATAGGAGAAAATATATAATAATAATAGAAGAGTAAGTGTTAAGAATACTTACCTTGAAGACAAAACCATCGAGTCTCAATATCTCCCTTGGCTAATGGTGTTTTAAAAATAGGTTGGTGTGGTTTGCAAGGAGTACAAGGATTGATCATCTCTAGGATAAAATAATTATATTAATTTAAGAAACTTCCACAAGATAATTCAAGAAGTATGGAACCCTAATAATTGACTCCTTAACTATAAAAGTGGATATACAAATAAAGAAACATAAATTGATGATTCTCTATATTGTACATGGGGTGAAGGGTATGTATATATAGTGTGATTTGACCCTAAACCCATAAAATAATTTTAGTTGATGTAGTTAGCTCAGTCAACATAGTTAACTAGTAAAATATAATAGTTAGGTCCTAGACTAAGTCGACTAGGTGGACTTAGTTTGATAACATGCTCAATTCTTAGAACTAAGCCGACCCAATCAACTTAATTCATTAAGGTGGTAAAAATTGGTTTTTGTTTAGGTAGAGGCTATTTTGGGGTGGTGAATTATTTGGATAAGAGTGTTAGGGAGGTGTAAAATATTAGGGAAATTTATAGGAAGGGTTTTCATTATTTTTAAGTGGAGGTACATGGAACAAGAATATTGTGAAGCACCAAAGGCATCCCCACCACTTTCTCGATGCACCCTTCAAGTTGTGCACTCAAAAATGTTTAGATTCAATGGGTTATTTCAAAACAAAAAGAATCATTAATTGATAAAGTTTCAAAATATTATGTGTGTATATAAACCATCAAGGTGAATAGATACGACTAGAATAAAGACAATATATTGTTCTTGAATAAAACACACTTGTAAAATAATGTAAAAAACACCCTCTTCCATGTTATAAAAGAAGGTAACATGAAATTAAATATTTGTATAAGGTATGGTTAATCAACCTAGAATAATATTTTGGACTACATGTTATTAATTCAAGTGTGTAAGTAGATATTGCTATATAACACTTTGAAGGTGATGCTCTAATATGGTGGGCCCACTTGTATGAAATGAAAATATATGATAAGTTAAATATTAGAATAAAAAATAAAAATTAATCATAGGCATATATTATCCAACCATAGGGAAAGGAAACATTTTGAATTTATGAAACTACAACTAAACATGTCTATGGTAGAGTACAATATTAAATTTTATGATATTCTCTACTATGTAAATTATATGTGGGATGAAGAGGCCAAGGTTAAAAATTAAAATTGGGACTAAAAAATGAAATAATGCATGGTATAAACCTCACCAATCTTGAGACATTTTTTATACAATACAATTATCTTGTGGTTGAATAAAAAAGAAATTCATAATCAAATAAGGTAGTAATTCAAGATTAAAGTTGATCTAAACATTAAATATGGAATAAATAAGGGTTTAAAATGGAATAATTTAAAAATATCAGTTTTTAATTCAATAATTGATCTATAATATTTAAATTAAATGTTAAAAAAGTTTCAAAACATCAAAGCTACCAAAATAATACTCCTCCTCCTCTCAATTATAATCCTACCACAGGGGCCAACTAGATGTCATTACCACAATGTGTGAAAAATAAATGCTAATGGATTTATGGAAAGGCATAATACAATAATTATTGTGTAGAATATTATTCTAACAATGAGGTGAACCATGGGCTATATATAATGGTATATAAATATTAGGAAAAGTTATTTACCAATCCAACTAAAAAGAGAGGTATTTTATCTAATTTTAATTTGTTAGTGTAAATTGATTATGGGTCTTATGGAATTTTAATTTTTCATAAATATACTTTATAATGTAAAAATAAACCCAAAATTATGATATAAGTGTGGAAATCATAATTTATAACAATAATAAATATCTTAAAACCAAACATTTAGAATAATTTGAACTATATTTTGGATTCTTTAATAATTTTTTAAAATTTCACCTCGCTCTATTAGAATCATAAATTTTTATATTACGAATGGAATGTATCCATAAACATAAAAATATTACTAATTGATATGGAAAGAAATTTTTGTGTCTAGATGATAGGCGAAATCAAACAACTCTTTGAAGTGTTAGTAATGCAAGATATCTATGAATTATTTTAACCTTACAATATAAGAATGGGAAAATAAATGTGAATTTATTCTAATATATATAATTAAAATAGTAAACCAAATATATGAAGAACCCTTATAAATACAACCTCATTTTAAATGATTTTAGGGGTGTTTTTTAATGAGGAATTATCGATATTTCCCAGAGTAAGAGAGTTTGAGTTTGCCATTTACATAATGTCAGGATCTAACTAGCATCGAAGGCCCCATAGAAAATAAATAAAATAAATGTGTATAAAATTGAATTGTATATGAAATGAATCCAAGATAAATGGATTATAAGACCAACCATTTCCCCTTTAGGATCACCTATTATGTTGTTTAAAAATAAGAAAATGAAGCTATGCATTGATTATCAGATGTTAAATTAGTTCACTATCAAGAACCACTTCCATTTTATAAGGATAGATTATTTATTTTAATATATTAAGGGATAAGTTTTATTATAAAAAATATATATTATATTAGGGTATCATCAATTGCACATTAAGGAAAAGGATGTGAATAACATAACATTCAAAACCTAGTATGACCATTATGACTTTACAATGATGTAATTTGATCTTAAAAATGTACATATTTATTTTATGAACCTAATTAATAATTTGTTTAAATATTAATTGTATAAATTCACGTTGATATGCATTGGATATATTATACTATTTTCAAATAATGAGTAGGAACATGAACAACATCTAAGGTTGGTTTTACAAATATTGAGGAAACAAAGATTGCTTCAAAATCTATAAAAGTGTTCCTTATATAAAATTTAAATTCATTATTTAGGTCATATCATCTCTTAGAATGGTATTTTAATGGATATTTTAAATATAAAGGTTATAATATAATGTTGAGACCGTATAAAATATACATAAAATATGTATTTCATGGGCATAACTAGTAACCATAGTTGGTTTGTGAAATATTTTTATAAAATAACATGATAAATAATATCGTTATCATGAAAAAAATTATTTTTTTGAGTGTTCCTATAAATTTTAAGAGGTTTTTACAAATCATAAGTAATTTTCTACTTCAACACCTATATTTATGGTTCTTAATCCTAATGGAACTTTTGAGTTATGGGTGGATGTGTCACTATTTGGACTTGGTGGGGGTTTTTAATAGAGATAAAAGAGTTGTGACCTATTAATGACACAAACTAAATCTAATTAAATCCAATTATCCACAACATGACCTAAAAATAGTTTTGGTTTTACATGCTGTCATGATGTGGAGACATTCTATTCTAGGTATACCTTTAAAATTATTAACATATCATAATAGTGTTTACCATGTAAATGGATAGAATTATTTAGTGACTATGATAAAAACATAAAATATGTCAAACAAAAAAAAAATAGAATTTTACCTGACAATGGCCTGAAGTGTTCCTCTATATTATGAAATACCTCACCCTTAAATGAAATTTCACACTAGTTTTCTCCCATAATTTATTATTGTTGAATCACTTTTGTGGTCATAAAATTAGTCTACCATATTTTATTTGAAAGTCACTAGAAATCACTACTTTAGCCAACCAAATAAACTAGTACATTCTCATTATCCATCAGGACCTCATATTCTTCCTAATAAAAAAATGGAAAACACTGATGGGGATGGAGGTGAAGTTGATCTTAAACAACAAGGATATAACTTCAGAGGAGGAATATCGATAACTAGGGAAAGATTAGATGGAATTCCTTCTTAAAAACCACAATCCTACCTCCCCCTCAATCAAACCAAGTATATAAAAATTAAGGTTGGAAGCCCTTATTCTTTTTGGATAAAAAGGCCCAAGTCCATTTCTATCACTTGGTCTGAGAAGGATGGAAATAAAGGGAAGGAAAAGTGTGATTTTGAGGATCCATACTAGTACTGTAGGAGGAAATTTAGAGAATTTATGATAAACTTATAGATATGGGTAAGGTTATGGATACACTCATGAAAGAAAGGAATACTATGAAAGATGAAAGTGATAAATTTTGGAAGAATTCATATCATTGTAAGATTATTAAAAAGTAAAAAATGACTATAGAAGCTAAAAATGATACCCCCAAAAGATAAATATGTCGGTGATTCCCCTTCCCAATCCTATCCTAATATTAAAAATACTTCAAAAAGGTTAGAAGATACTTAAAATAACTATAATGATAAGAACGAAGTTAAGACTCTGAATAAGAAAGCTAGGAAGGGACTAGCTGAAGGCCCAAACAAGTAGACTCAAGGCAAAGTTGTGAAGGAAATTACAAATTAAAAGGAAGGCGAACTATAATGTGTTATTCCCAAGAACCATGTTGACTCCGAGGAATCCACTAACTAATTTTATTTACATTTCTTTATGATTTTATAGTATTATCTTCTATCTATTTTCTTTTCTTTTGTGGTTAGCTATCAACTAGCTGGTTAAAGTCCATCTTAATTATTTATCCCATGTGGATTTTGCTTCATTACTTATTTGATGTATTTTTCCATACTTTATGGTTTTACGAGACCTATAAAACCTAATTTTTACCTAATAAAATAAAATAATTATCATTAGAAGAGTATACTTCATTGCATATCTCATCTAAGGTGTGAACAAAGAGATAAATTGTTAGAACAAAAATAAAAAGATAAATTTTACAAATAAATTAGTCATATAATTATCCAAGTACCTATAAATCACTAGTATTATAGATATTTCATTGTATCTATGGCATTTTATTGTTTTGAGGGTGTATTCTAGTACCACATAAAACTATATTTATGTAATTAAGAATGTAATAATTTCATTTTAACACACATATATCTCACCTTGGTTTCAATAATATGACATAAGCTAAAACTATACTATTTCTAGCCTAGATTGAAGAAAGATGTGGAACAATTTATTTCAAAATGTTTAGAGTGTCAGTGGGTTAAATAAAAAAAATTTCATCAAGGAGGATATATTTATACTCATGATATTTCAAAATATAAATGAGACTTATAATCATAATGTATTTCATTTTAGGTCTACATAAATCAATAAAAATATATGATTTTATCCTAATATTAGTGAAGACACTCACCAAATTTTCCCACTTTATTCTAGACAATGTAAAGGATGATAGGCTCATACTTATAGAAATGTTTTTTGAGATGTTTTATTCCTTCATGGAGTACATAGGGAAATATATTTGATGGAGACAAGTTATTTATTTCTCATTTTTATGAAACAGTAATTGCATACTTTGGAAAAATATTAAACTTTAGCTTCACTTTTCATCTAGAAATGGATGGTCAAACTCAGATAATGAATCAAGTGTTATATGACATGATTATAATGTATGTGATGGATATAAAACACAAATTTTGACATTAAATTCACCTATAATAACTCACATAATAATAATACCTCTTATATCCACAATAAATCTTTAGAAACTCTTTAAGAAAGTAAGCTTAAGACACATCTTAAGCAATAAGGCTTACAAAAGTGATTGAGTACATGACTATAAATATTAAAAAAAATGACACAAAAATTATATTTATTATGTAAAAAATCAAATCTATATCCAATAGATATAAAATTAATGTATATTTCAAAAGGTCTCTAAGATAGTTTTAAGTTTGAGATAAGGAATAAAAAAAATAAAATTGATTAATCAGATTTGATAAGTAACATATGCTAAATATACTAAGTATATCAATGGGATGAGTCATTATTTTTTTTGGGTAGCTATCAAAATATGATTGTGTTCTAAAAATGAAAATTATCGAAAGTGGATCTTTGATTATTTTGGTTTAATAACTAAGTGTCCATGTATGTAGGGTTAGATCCATCTAATTGGGTCATTATCTTTGATTGATACTGACATGTTGGTCAGTGCTTGACTATAAGGAAATAATGAAACATATATGTAACAAAAATAGTTATGATCAAAATGGAATTAATAATGTTCATTACACCATCATGAATATATGTTTTATCATATAAATTCAAAAAGAAGAATAAAATGCACGTTAAAAAATAAATTAAAAATGTTCATGCCTTCACCATGACCACAAATGTGAAAAGTGTGAAGTTGAATGAAAAACATTTACCATTCAACTATAAATTATATTGGTGTGTATGTTTTGAAGAAATAATATCATTCCCTCTTAATTGGTGCCAAATGATATATATTTATTATGTATTTATAAACTAAATTTGAGAAATTATATCTAAAATGTATGCGTATTTAGAAACATTTAATTCATGTTCCTTTAGAATTTTTTTATATGCCCATGCATAACCACCCAAGTGTGTATTAACCCATTCTCAAGTGTATATAAATTTAGTTCATATGTATCACATATGGCCTTGTAATCTTTATCAATATTATCATATATGTCATGTACCTAAACCATCTAATATTTGAACCATTATAAATCTCTAAAATATATTTCTTGATACAATTTTATAACCATGGAAGATTATTTTTCTATGATAAGGCAACTCTAATTTGACATTTTGGAATGAGGGATTTATCCAATAATTCACTCATCTCAGAATAAGAGTTTATTGTATCATTTATTATATAAATATAACATCATTTATTATCATGTGAACATGTTGAGAGTATTCCATCATCATAGTTTATATATTGAAAAAAAATGTATGCAACATATGTAGTATAGGGCATGCACGTGTCTTATCTATATATGTATCAATGAAATACATATTATTTTGAATTTTTAATAATAATACCTAGTAAAATTACATGATATAGATCATGTTATCACTCAATGTCAACAATCTCAAAAATTTCAAGTGTTAGTGTCACACATAAGGCCAAGGGCCACGTAAAATGGACATAGAGATGTCATAAAAAGTAAGGACAATGCCATATGAAAGGGGACATAATATTGTCTCTTTAAAGGGTCATCAATAATGTCCTTCCAAACAAGGAAAATATCCACACATAATAGTAAATCCCTATCATGTAAAGAGTAAGAACATCAATGAAGCATATAACAAAGGAACTAGTTGACACCATCCATATATATCAATGCCACATCATAATAGAGTATCATATCCATGTATCACTATGTAAGATATGATTAAGTATCAAGGTATGTGCTATCACTGTAAATTACACCCATAAAAAGGTTATTCAATCTTTCAAACTTAGATGATAACATGGAGACACCTCTAGGTTTTGGGTCACCTAATCAACAAGGTGAATCTCTAGATATTTGCTAGTTCCCTTGATGCTTCATATAAAATACTCACAAACCTACTATAATTTCAAAAAAAATGGGTAAGAGAAGACTAAAAAAAGAAAGGAACATAAAGGTGATGCAACAGAATATAGTTTACTCTACTTTCCTATGATTTCACTATGAATTTACAAGGTTACAACTTGATTCCACAACTTCAAAACAATTATTCCCACATAAGTGTTTCTATATGAAGGTTATAGCTAATGAAACATCCAAGGTGAATGATAAGAGGCCTAAGAGAAGACACTAGTGATATTTATAAACTTAAAATCATCAAGATCATTTGAAACACATCATATTACCTTCATAAATATGAATAACTCACATATAAGCATGAATGAAGAGGGTAAATACAATGAATTGAACTAACTATCATTAACATTCATCAACAATCCATCTCAAAAGCACTAGATGCAACATGAATAAAGTATAAATCATCTTTAATTAATTTTAAAGGAAATAAATAGGTATTAAGTTTGGCAACACTTTTCCATATAAAATTGGAATATACATACAATGCCGTTAAAGGCTTAATTTATAGAAGAAGAATGAGAGATAGAGGTAGGATGTATAAGAGGTCTAGTATGGATTATTTCATCATAAAATTAGTTAGAAAACAAAGGTATTGTAAAACCAACACAATATATAGTATGTTGTCTACATGTTATCAACACTCTAGTCTAAGTGTTGATGGAGTTCTAAATCAAGAATGACATGGAAGACATCTTTCTAGGATTGATGATTCTTGAAGCTAACTCCCTCTCCTTGGATTTACATATCTGATTCTTTGAAGGGAAATTACAGGTTGATCCTTTGACACATGTTATACTTGGGAACATTTTACACTAACCTTGACTCTCACAATGATTATGAACCTTTTAAGATTTAAATTTTAACCTCATACCTCTTCTCATACTGATATTTGTCCTTACACCATTGAAATTTATTGTGAAAGTTTGTTTGTCCATAGAAAATAATATAGAATAGCCGATCTCTTAAGCATGGTCTATTATTATGTTTTGAAGGTTACCACCTATTAGGGCCAACATACCCCTAATTCTAAAAAATGGGGCCCTTGAGATGTTTTAAACCTTGTTATTTATAATTTTTCCTTACTCCTAGGTTTTAGTATAATTTTAATATCATCCATTTTGATAAGATGGCAATTTTAATTTAAACCCTAGTATGCTTAAATTCTTCTAACATTTTACCTAATTTTGTAACCAATGTAGGTTTTAGGGGAAATAATGGTTTTTACCAAGAAAAGATTCACTAGAGTTTTGCGAGTATTGGTTTGCTAAATATTAACCTTGGTCCCTTTTCAAGAAACCTCAATTTTAAAACCCTAGATGTGGAACCCTTACAGTTTGAATTTAAATTTTGGAGGGAATATTAAAGATAATATTTTAGACCTAAGCTTAATTTTATATTAATACTTAGTCTCATTTATTGATGTTACTATACATTAATGTAAAATTAATAATAAGCCTTTCAATATTCTTTTAAATATCTTCACTTTGTCCTAACCACCCCATGGAATCCCTTAGTAAGGCCCCTTTCTAACATCCTAAGTTGAACCCTTTTAATTAAAATCTAGCCTAATTCTTAATCCTAAGACCCCATTCATGTTTATTAATATAAATGAGGCCTTATAACAAATATAAGACTAAGTTCTATTAACCAAAGGTCTTATGGTAATCATCAAGAATCTTTTAGGATCTGATGACCCATGCTTGATTATGCAAATTGATCCAACAATGCATGACTAAAGTTGATTCAATGGTCTGTACTTCATCATAAGGTTTGATTCAATATTGCAATTCAAGGGTTGAAATTTCAAAGATTTGTGAAGTCACCAAGTGGAAACCAATTTCACCTAACTACATCAACAAGGTTCCCACATATTTATGTAGCCAATCATGTGTAAAGCCTTGGATCTCAATCCAATGGCTATTGATCTTCCTATATGATAATGTGCATTGAGTCTATGACCCTAGGAATTTTTGTAAAGACACCATGCGGCACTCTCACCTTCAACCATAAGGACTTCATGAGCTTAAAATTGACATTCATACCCACATCATTTGGCCTCCATGAATATGCCTATGATGTGAGCAAGACCATCAAATTTAAGTCAGACAAATAATTTTGGTTAGCCAACCGGGGTATGCTCCAAGTTTTTAATGGGTCTTTTATTTTTTTGTAATAAAATTAGGCTAAGATTGTTTAACCTAAGTCTTTATTGAACCCTTAGACTAATTTAAACATTATGAATCTTGTAGGACCTAATGGCCTCTACTTGCTCATACCAATTAGATCTAATAGTGAAATGTCTTTAAGTAAAAATTAGAAGGCTTGAAGGATCAACATGTGGAGTAATATTGGAAATAGTGGATCAATGGTGCGACAATATGCCAGGTGCCATAATTACAAGACTAGAATATTATAGTGACTAATAAGATAAAAGGCCCAATATTTCAATCAATGATCTATGTTAAAGCCATGCATCTTGTTTTGATGATGTGAAACAAAAAGAATAATTCAAATGCCAATGGTTAGTTCCTACTTGGACAAATATCAAAATTATTGTGAAAAGAAGCTAAATGGAAGCCACATAAGATCTACATAGGAAAAATATGGTATAACTCAAATTTTGTCCACCTATAAATGAAAAGGTATAAATTCAAGTCTTAATCATATATATAGACATGAGTAAGCCTTAATACTAGTCACCTCCACCATTAAATCCCACAAAAGACTTGATACTTACATAAAAAAGGAAACTGTGAGTGGTCAAATTATAATTTAAGCTTGCTAATTAATTTCAAGCACAAAATAGAAATGTAAATGTTTATATCAAGTTGATGCTAAGATTTTTGAGGGGTTAAGAAGTCATGTAAACAATAAGGTAACAATTATAGGAAGAGGTTCAACTCTACCTTCCCATAGATCATTTTGGTAGAGTTTTGAAGGATACAGAGTTAGACAATGAGGCATTGAATAATGGGTGCAAAAATTGGTCCAAGCTCTTCTTTGACACCGATGAAATGCAACCCCTCACATAGAATGAGATAAAAATTAAAGTAATCAACATAATATACAAGGATTTCATAGCATTCCAATTGGCTAGTCTCTACCATATGACTACTAAACCAAAGGTACTTCATTACATAGAAGTGTTTGCTCCTCTTTTTATAGATTACAAAGTAGATGAGGATTAGAATATTAGGGATGAAACCTCTAAGAGAGTATATTATGTTTCTCATATATATTTTTAAGGTTACTATAGTATCATTTGTTCCCATGTGGATTTAACCATAATTAAATATTAGACCACAAAAAATGACGTAGATACCATCCTTAAACCTTTGCTCAATCAAGAAAACTTTGTTTTCAGAGACTTCCAAGGTAGAATTCCAATTGCCTAATTTAGGGAAGGGATTAGGGTTATTATTACCTTACTAAATATAATCTCTAGAGCTAACATAAATACATATGTCAACACTACCTAGGTTTCATATGTATACTTCCTAGTTGAACAAAAAATCATCCCTCCCATTGGGGAAATGATAAGTAGCCACCTAGGTAAGTATGTAATAGCCATCAAAAGAAAGTCCAACAAATAATTTTTCATGATTTCCTACCTAATTGATGCCTTGATGGGCTCCACCATGTTCCCCCATATCAATAATTGGTCTTCTGATAGTAGAATCTTAGTTTCTTACAACTACTCCAAAATTAATATCCTCAAGTATAGAAACCACATGCAATTCATTTATGATGGCATCTATCCCTTGGTTGAGGATATCAATAGATTTTCCATGCCTAGGATGCACCCCATGATCAAGAGATATATAGATATGATGGGGGATGTATGGTACTATCTTGACTGCATAGTGATAAGTATTGAGGGAATAATGTCCTCACCCTTCAAATTACCTATCTATGTGCCACCCAAGCTTGTTAAACAAGAAATCACATTATTGGTCATCAATGGGATTGATGGGGTTTTCATATAAAATAAGAAGGGCATTCTCCATCCCTTCCCTCTCATAATTGGAATGACCACACTACAAGATTGGAAGCAAATAAACATTGTGTCTAGGCAAAGAGGAGCCTTTATCTTCTAAATGGATGAACATAGAATGTGGGACGTTATAATAATAGTAAAGAATCACTTAAAAGATGATAAGATGTTCAAACATGTATATGAGTATTAAATTGGTGTTTTTTTACCACATTTACACCAAGGCAAGTGGTTTTGAGGAGGTATTGAAAATATTAAGAGAGTGCAATGCCAAACTAAAGCATAGGTTGACACATGATTAAAAGTCAACAAAGGACATTTGGAAAATTCACCCTCTTAAGTATCATTTACTTCCTTCTCCCTAAATACCACCTCAAGGGTCTTCCCAAGCAGAGGTGTCATCATCACAAGCACCCCCTCAGATGGTTCTGTCACCTACTTAGGACCCTACTAAATAGTAATTCAAAGAAAAAACAAGAAAAGGAAAATCATCATTAGGTCTTTCACAACAACCACCACCTTCAGTGGAGTTTATAGACATAGTGGATCTTGATTCATATGAGATAGTGGAGGAAGTCTTCAAGGCTCTTGAAGAATTTATGGGTGAGATGAGGAAGAAACATAGGAAGATCCTTATACCCAAGTAGATCAACTTACAGAGACCCTTAGACAATTGGAAGACTTTGAGAAAGATAAAATAAAAGGGAATGAAATATATTTATTCACAACACCCAACCAAAGGAAAAGGAAGGTTGAGTTGGCCCTTATCTCTCCTAGTTCTAAAAGGCCAAGGCTGCCCTTTATACACCTAACCTAGGAAATAAATTTATTCAATGACAAATTCCCCATTCATGGGTAAGTCATTCCTAATTGGTTCATATATGGTAAGTTAAAAAGGATTTTTTCTATGGCCCATTCATGGTAATTAACTAAAAATGTCAACATCGATGAGGACCTCAAGCCCTAGATTGTGGAAATGATGAAGGAGTAAAAAGAGAGAAGAATGGTGGAAGCAAAAGGAGGTAGTGACAATGGAATGGATGCTCTTATAGAATTTGGTGGAGCTAAAGTGGAAATCCTATAAGACACCTAGCTAACTAATCCTACCACTACCATTTTATTCAATCCATATACCATAGGCTTAGATAAGATCACCACAAGGAAAGTTGTGGTGGGTATTGAAGATCTCACCTTTCAAAAGGTGGAAAATTTCACAGGCCTAACTCTAGTTGGGGGAAAAGTAGTTGGAGAACATCCCATCCATTAGGAGGATATGGAGAGACTTTTTGAATCCTAATCAACATAAGCAATGTATTGAATTATGGGATTGAAGTAAAAAATTTCCAACTTGAGCATGGAAAAGCAAAACCTTCAGACCCAAGTCATACTCTTTATTCCTAATGAAATGATAATGATGCTTGGTGATTACTTATTTGATATGTTTGAGGCCTTAAATACCATGAATCTTAGGTAGAGTTCCTTAGTTAAATAATATCAAGAAGATAAGGCTTTGGTCATCTAGTGGTAAGCTTCAGAGGACTAAATTATTGAGCTCATCAATGTATAAGTAAAGAGGTGGATCCCAAAATTTAGGACTATTATTCTAGAACACTTAAGTGCTATCTTAGGCATTATTTTTTACAAGGTGTAGGAATTTAAAACATGTCACAATGATGTCAATGTTATCATAAGGGAAGATGAAGCTTTGATAAGTAGGATTGAGAAAATCTTAGGAATAATGTTTATAGAGCCTTCAAAACCAAATACTATGGGGTTGATTGATGATGAAGAGTTAAATAAAAGAGCCACTTCTAGAATCTAAGAGATAAAAGGAAGAATCCATGGCTAATCTAGTAATGATAACCATAGAATAGTGGATCTCATCTTCCATTCATGAGAGAGGATAATAGAGGCCCAAAGTATCAAGGAGGCCATGCTGAGGAATGACAATGAATTTGACAAACTAGTGGATCAAGAAAATGGATGTTTGATGAAGCCTACAGTAGATCTTGAGATGATCAATGAACAACATACTAAGGCTAAGGACATCCTATAACAATGATAGCCAGGAGGCCCACCACCAATCTAATATAAGATTTTATACATTATAATTTTTCATACATTTTGTAAAAGTGGAATAGTCTATTGTATAAATATATGTTATTTTATTAGCGTATATAGTTTTAGGTCTGTCCAATGTAGAAGGTCATATGTATAATAGAATTGTCATACAAGTACATCTATCCTTAATGTAAGCATATATATCTTGAGAACTAACTGGTACACCACCTATGTTTTCTATAAATAGGCAATGTTACCATTTTATAAAGATATATTTTTGATAAAATATGTATACTCACATCAATTAACATAACTAATGGAATTATACAAAGATTATCTATCTAGTTGTATTTATAGTTGTAGCTTTTCTCTCAATTGTTTGTCTGGATCTTATATTTGAATGGTTTCTCTAATTCCTAAACTACATTAACTCATTTAAAGGATTTATAATCTATGCTTTGCTAGGTTAGTTGGAAAGATCATGAATTGATTTTATTTTATTTGGTCCATATGAAAGATGTGCATCAACTATTTAGATATATAAATAGAATTTTAAAATTAAACCTAATTCTTACTTGTAATTTAAATTTATCCTTAGAAATTGGCATGGTTTATAATGGAAATTTAGCTCTAGCTATTTTACATTATAGACTAGTTTAGATGTACATTTAAAAAACTAAAAAATTATCATAATGTTTGAGGTAAAGACTTGTAATCACGTTTTTTCCCTTTTTGCCTTACTCTATCCTCTTTTCATTTTTTACAAAGATCTTCACTATAGCTTAAATTTCACTATAAATATCTGTTTAGTTTAGTATAACATCAATTTTTAAATAAAAAACTATCAAGAAGGCCAAACCAAGGTGGCTTCCAATGACTAAATAATATAAATTTATGGAACAATCAACTTTTCTCTATTGCTATTTCACCGTAGGCATCATAATTGCCAAATACCTACAACTCATGCCCTAAATTCTTAGAATTAAAAAATGAGTAGTGTTTTATAAACATTAAAAGAACCTGTGGTACATTTAGAATCATCAACACCAACATAATTTTTTATTTCATGTAACTATTTTAGGAGGTCATGTAACTCTTGTCTAAACAGTATAGGTCACCTCATAGCTTAGTCTTCACAACTTTTTTGGCAAGAAAATATTAAGAGGTATTCATAGCATAGAAGATTAAAATAGCATTGAGGACTA
>JARHVA010006426.1:707500-820000 GCA_037957365.1 Torreya grandis
CTAATTTTGGAAATTTTCAATATTCACATTTTTTTTGTATTTCCTAATTATTTGATATTTTTATATTTATGGATTATATTAAATTATCTAGGTAATGATAAGATGATATGGTTTCAAAAAAATAATAGATATGGATATGAATAATTTGTACCATGTTTCAAGGCATAATGTGCACTAGTAGTGATAACATGTCTATTTGGAGGAAGTTAAATAAATCATTATTCCCCCATTATATATGTGATTAAAAAAATTATATAATGATTACATGTGTTTATGAGGATCATCATTATCCTAGTAATAAATAATCAATGCGTTCCCACGTAATATGTGTATATATGTGTGTGATCATGTAATATCAATGGAGACCGTTGAGTATGTAAAATTTTCTATTATGTATAAGTGAACAATAAGGATGATGTAAATGATGTATAATATAATTATTATATAATAAGTTTCATGATTTTTTGGATTAGGATAAAAAACAAGGGAAAGGGCCAAGTGAAAATAGAGTCAAGGGCTAGAAGAATGGTTAGTGCAAGAGAATATGAGTGCATGTATTTAAAAATATAAGGATATAATTGATGTGAAATAAATAAAGGATCAATAATATATTTATAATAGGTTTTTTTTTATTAATTAATACAATGAATCACTTTAACCACTTGGAAGTAATAAATGTTCATAATATGCATCATTGTGAGTAAATGACTTTTGATCTTATACCTATGATATTATATTGTTTATTGGAATTTATTTATCAATTGTATTATTATTTTCATATTTTTTTTGTTGGATATAAATAATATTTATTTTATGAAATTGTAAAATTCCCACATTCATGATCAAATGTAACTTATTCATTATATTTATCTAGTGTTTACCCCATTTATCTTATCTAGTGTTTACCCCATTTAACTTTGTACATTGTATTTATATAAATTAAGTCTAATGTGAAATATAATAAAAACGTGTTTTGAGTACAAAAATTTACATTAGATCAATAGATCCAATGTAGTTCTAAGGAATAATAATATTATGCAAGTGATAACTATTCTACCTAAGATATTGGAGAAATCTCATGCACCATATATTGACTTAATTAAAATATGAAATTTCAACATTGGTGTGTTTCTCACCATCAATATGAAAAATAAGAATCAAAGGATATAGATATGGCAAACCATTTTTTTTTTCACCTTTGTATCTACACTTACGACATTATTCTTTTTAACTATATATTTCTTTTGATTTTCCTTTGCGAGAAACCAATTACTAAGGTTAGTTTTTTGCTTATCTTGAGTTTTCTTTTGAAAATTATCTTGATGTACCTTGTCTTATTGTAACTTGTGAAACATTTCTTGTTATAATTTTTACTTTTATAACATTTTATTTTCAACTTAATCCCTTTATAGAATTTTCATTTCTAATTTTTCCCTTTGTACCATTTCTTGTTCTAATTGTTCCTTTTGTAATCTTTATTATTTTTATTTTACACATTTTAAAAATTATAACTCTAATTTTACCATTTGTGCTCTTTACTATTATATTTTTTCCCCTTTTTAACCTTTATTTTTCTAATTTTTGCTTTTATCACCTTTATTTCTCTAATTTTTCTTTTTTAACCTTTCGAGTTCTAGTTATTACCCTTGTTATTTTTGTAGTTATTCCTCAGGATATGCAATCATAATGTGAGTGGGTTATTTGATTATGGATTTTTTTTCTCGAATTATACGGAGGTTTTATCGATTTATCTAGTATAGGATCACCATTAGCAATGATACCCTTTTTTCTTGAAAACCTAAAAATTATGTGTATAATGTCCATAAATTCTATGGTAATCATAATGATATTTTTTATTTCTTTAGAAGATTAATATGGAATAATGTGATCAACTTGTTTATAAAAATTTTCATTATAATATCTCTTCAAATATTATTATCCTTATGCAAAAAAAAATTAATCACTACAATTTTTACATATATCCTACTCTAGTTTACAATCTTGATATGAAATCTTTTAAGGAAAAAAATATTTATATAGAGATGTAGATATATTATTTAGACTTGCATCTTAAGGATTATTTACATATGTGATCTTATTTTGAAGTGATGTAATCCTTAAACTTAAATGTTGATTTTTCTTTTGAATCTCCTCTATGAACATTCTCATAGAGACTATTTGATATGAAAAGGATTCACAAGTATAAAACCTTGGTATTTATAATTGAATATGCATAAAAAGTCTATCAAATTGGTTTTTGGAGGTGGATAGGGAGAAGGGGTAATGCTTTTATGACCTATATTTTTTAATATAGGAGTGGTGACATTAATGCTTTGGATAGTGATAATAATCCTTAGCACCTTCACCCCTTTTCAAGGACTATGTTTCATTTATTCCTCTCTCTATGCATCATCTAGATATATGTTATCATTTGGATAGTGGTATACCCTCTGCATTGTCAATCCTATATCTAGCTACATGTTTCTCTACTTTGGTTGTGCATTTTTAATCTTTGGTCATTACTCACTTAAGATTATTTATATGTATGCAAGTTCATTATTATTATTATTATTATTATTCATCATTACTTAGTATTAATAATCATGGTAATCCTAAGTTAAATGCTTCTTCAAAACATATATAACCTTTTCAAATTAAATAATATCTTACTTTATTATTATGCTTGATTTTTCTCCTTTGGTATCAAATTTTTATCATATAATTTTGGCATCATGCATTCTATGGTAATAGTTTGTTCACATAGTTATATTATAGTCTCAAATTATAGCATATAGCATGATTTATTTCAAAATAATTCAATAGTTATCAATTTAGTTAAAAATAAAATTTGTGTTTTATTTTTTTGTGTGGACTAACATTTAAAGGTTAATTGTTCTAGTTCCACACTTGAAGATGAATTTTCCTAAATTCTCAACGTACTTTTTTATTCCAAAGAATTTTTTTTATATACATAAAATAAAATATTTTAATATATTATTTCCATGTTAGTTTGATAATTAAAAGTATAAATGATTAATTTTTTAAAAAATATAGTTTTAATTCCTTTTTATATACATAAAACACTAAACAAATCTTCTAAAACCATTGACATTGGCATTCACACAATTTAGAGTTGATAGGGATTTGTATATACCTTTTTTTATTAGATTTTAGTTTTTAAAAATATTTAATTTGCTAATATTTGTAAGTTTTGATTCAAATATATATTTTTATTTGAGTTAATTTGAAAGTGTATCTTATTAGTGTTATGGCCATGGAATTAGCCATTTTTTTTTAATTTAAGAGTTTTTTTTGCATCAAATTTAATTTAAAAGGATGAAATTAATGATCTGAAAACTCATATAGAATGTCAAGATATGAATATTAATTCTCTTAAAAACTCATTTCATGAGCACATGGAGAAAATTCAAAGTTTATTTGATATAATGAATGTAAAACACATATATTTTACACATGATCATGCATCTAATGATGAACATAAATGTGCTTCTAAAAAAATTTCTTTGCACACTACTCATAACCCTAAATTAAAAACCAATGAAATAAATGGGTCATTCTAGTGGTGGCCTTAGAAAAAGTGAAAATTAAATTTTTGAACCTATTTCTTAATTCCAATGCAACTTGTGCATGGCTCAGTTATAATGCTTCTCAAGGAAACTTGAATTCTTTTTATCCTCCACATTAAATAAATTTGTGAAATGATGCTCCTAATTATCATTAAAAAAATAATTTTATAATTTTTATTATTCACATTCTATGGTTAAAACCCATAAAACTTGAAATCATTATGGAAAATACAAACATTATATCTCTGAATGTTGGAAATTGAATCCATGAAAATCTTATGGTAAATCAACTCATGACACTTTTCACTGTAAAAAAAATTCCAAAAAACCTAATTCTAAGGTTTAAAATATTTGGATTCCCAAATATAATGTATTTTTAGAGACTTTGATATGTCTTCATGTGATAATTATAAAATTGATTCACATAGAATATCCTTTTTAAGCGACACATATTATTTGTATCTCTTATCATAAGCTTAATATTTTTATGCATTCCTTGATTTTGTCTAAAATGAAATATTATTTTATTGTATCTATTTTTTGGTGATTATTTATGATTACACCTTCATCCTTGATAATTTTGGTGATACCTTATACTCTTCTTTGTTTCTCAAACTATTGTATCTCATCTTGAAGAAATTTTCCATTCAAGGGGTTATTTTGTTATGTAAACTTCATTCCTTATTTTTAAAAGGTATTCTCACTTTTATAACCTCAAATTAATTTTAGTGATGAGTGTTTGAGATTATCCTTATTTTTGTTCACTTTATTCCTTTAGGCTTATACTAAGTCTCTTTTATATGTGATTTTGTTACAATTAAAAATTCACAATATCTTAGATTTATGAGGTTCCTCTCACCTCTTTTGTCAATTTAACTTGGGATTTATTCTCACAAGTAACTCATCTCCCCATATGTCACACACTTACCTTCACTCTTTTTAAAAAAATACATTTTTCACATACTAAGGAGGCCTTGTAAGTTCATCATGGGACTTTTAGTAACTCCCTCTTCCTTTGTCATGATCTATATAAATATCCCTCTCCTCCTCTCTTCTTGACTTGTGTTATGACTTGAGTCTCTCTCCTCTTCTTTACTTTTATTTCTTCTAATATTATTTTTTGAATATATATTTTTTAATGTATTATTAATATTCATGTTAATTTTATTTTTCTTATTTAAGTTTCCCACTTAAAAGCTATAGTCTCCCTATTTTGTGGATTTATTACTTGGGAAGTAATATTAATTCATTTTAAAATCATTATTTATATGCTTTATCAATGTTAATCTCTAATATTTTGAATAATTAATAGGAACATCCTTAGATGGTAAATATATACCAACACCTTAAGGAAATGTGTAATGTAAAATATAATAATCCATAATAGTTAATCAAGAACCAAACATTCCATTTTAAAAAATGTTGGCTGGATGGAAAGGTAAACTTCCTTCTCTAGCAAGGAAATTAATTCTTATTCAAAGTGTTTTGCAAATACATCCTGTATATTTGATATCTATGTTCAAAACTCCAAGGATAGTTATGGAAAGGATTGAAAATATTTATAAAAGTTTCATCTAGTCTGGTACTAAGGAAAAGAATAAATTCTCTCTAGTTGCATGGGATAGAATTTGTTCTTTGAATAACTTTGGAGGTACTTAAGAAAAATTAAGTGGATGAATTTAACACTTATTTCCAAATTGGACTGGAGATTCATCATTACTAACACCTTATTGTCTAGACTCTTATAGGGTAATTACTTTGGCTCTAGACTATCGATGACATTCTTGGTTGAGGATCAATTTTATAGAGAATCTTCTTTTTAAAATTTTAAGATTTGTAGTAAATAACTCATTTTATAAGGGAGAAAATGGAAGGTTGGTAATGGTCAATAGGTTAACTTTTTCAAGGATATATAGTTTTTAGATAAATCTCTAATCTCTTTGTAATTATGTATATCTATTGGGTTATAAATCCAATGCTCTTATGGGTGTAAAGTTTTTGATTATATGGAATTTAAAGATTGTAGTAGGAGTTAGAAAGTGTAATCTAGTACTGATCTATCTACTAAAGATATTAATTTATTAAAGGACCTTCAATTTCTCCTTAACATCATTCATATTCATTAGCTACTCAAGTATGATGATTTTATTTGGAAGGATTAATTTTATGGTTATTATAGCATCAAATATAGTTATGCATTTATCTTTTAAGCTCTTAAGAAAGATATTCCTTGTTCTTGAATGTAAAACAACAAACTGATCCCTAAGATTAATATATTTTCTGGATATCTATCTAGGTAAGATTATAATTATTGAAAACATAAGGAGAAGAGGGATGTGTTATTTAAATAGATGTCCTCTTTTTAAAAATGATAATGAATTGATTGAACATTTACTTATAGGGTGTTCTTATTCCATTGAAGTGTGAAGTTTATTTTTTGAGAAATTCTTGATTACCTAAGTTTAGCCTCAAATTATTATAGAAGCATGGATGGCTTGGAATCCTCCATATAATAATGACATGATTAAAAAGATTTAGAATTTTTCACTTCCACATATCATTTGGGGTCTTTGGAAGGAATGAAACAATACAAAATTCTATAAAATCATATGGATCAATTCTCATTTAAGTCCTAAATGTAGTCTAATTTCATGTTGACCTGAATTCAATAAAAGTGATATAAAAAATATCAAATATACCTCATATGACCTCAAAATGTACCTAAAACATCCCATTTGATCCCTTTTATATTAGTGCACCCAATATCGAGTGTTAGATCAAAAGGATCTCAACCATCATAAGGTGACCAAAAATCCTAATGGAGGCCATAATGTCTCCAAATTAAGCATTGAGTTTAGAAAATTATATTTTAGAGGAGAGAGAATGCATTGTAGGATGAGTTTTACATATTCATCTCTCCTCTCCTTCCTCAACCCTAAATGAATAGTATTAATGGAGACTATAAGCTTTTGGTAAAAACTAATATTTTCTCTTCCAATTTTCTAAATCAATAGGAATATCTGTGCATGATTTTTTAAGTTACATAAATCAACAAAAATATCATATCAACATTCAATCTCTAATGGTTTTTGAAAGGTCTTGGAATCTTCAATCTCTTTTATAACCATTAATGATCACCTCAAAGTAAAATTCATTAAAAAATAGTTATAAATTTTCAATTTGAATTTAGGATAATGGGGACTTAAAAATATAAGGGGTATCACTTTGGGTTTACCCATTTCATGGCTTTTAAGAGCCTTTAATAGGTAATAAGGACCAAATAATCCTCGCTAGGAAATAAACAAGAAAAAAGTGAAAAAATTGAAGTTTCAATTCTTGAAACCACTTTATTGTTGAAGGGGGTGGAAATTTGAGGGGGTACCTTTTGTGTTAACCCACCTATAAACCAATGTGATTACACAATCATGATTAATAAAAAATTATATTTATTTAACCCTAAAATCTAGATTGAGGGAATATAGGCTTAAAGGGGTAGATATAGCCTAGGGCACAAGTATGGTATACTATTTGTAAAACAAGCCAATTAATTTCAAAACTTAGATAGAATATATAATGGATTTATTATGATGAGTTATACTAAAAATGGAAAGTAAAACAATGTTCAATATTAAAATGACAATGAAAGCAAAAGGCTTATATTTTTATGATGCTAACATAGATTTAGATTTAGAACATGGAAAACATACACTATAATTATATTCTAGATCAATCACCCAATTTTAAAAATTGTACCTTAGTAGCTATGTACACTTGTATCAACATGGTAAGGTTTCATTGATTCTTCTATTTAGATTGGATATAGGTGTCCAATATAAAATAATTTTTAAAACTAGATGTAACCACCTGGATGCTTCTAGTTTTTATTTTTCCTTCACTTTGGTGCAATAATATCTAGGTCATGTAATGTTGATCCTTTTCAAATTATAAAACCCGAGTTCTTGATCTTCATAGTGGTTATGGAACAAATGGGTTAGTGGGAACATGTTATCAAACTAAACTAAAGACCCCTCTATTAATTATCACTAGCTACATATCATATACCTTTAATAGAGCATTCGAATTATGTAGTTATCCATTATGTGTTGGCTTGTATGTGTATCATGAAATGCATGATAGGAAACTACATAGAGTGACTTAGATTTTTAATTGGAAAATATGGTTCTTGTGATGATATTTAAATATTTAATACATGTAAATGTGTTTTAACTTTGAAAAATATTGAAATAAGAGAAAATAGGGAAGCTTTACTCACTTGAATATTTGATTTAATGCCTTTAGTATTTTTCCTTGTGAGTTGTTTGCTTTGTGCTAGGTGAGTAATGAATGAGGATTGATCCTATATTCATAGAAATACATTTAGATAATATCTTGCATAAAATAACTTAGGATAAACATAAGAATAGATTTAATTTTTAAATTTAATTAATTTAGGGAATTGGACACTTGTGTTGGGTTAGGACACTTGCATCAATATAGTCATTTCAATGGGAAACAAGTCTCTAGGAAACAAAAAATTAGGTACTAGTCTATACCTTATAAATTTGGAAGATAAATAGGTTTACAACATTTTGGGAAAGATAGAAGGATTAGGTCATTAGAATGACATTATTAAGACTTAGAGATAATAAATGAACATAAAGAGATAATATATGTGAGCCTTTCAACAATATAAAAGGTCTATAATCAAAAGGAACAACCAAGGTCTATATTTTATAAGTGTATAATATTAAGGTGCTATATAATTCATAGATAGTGTCTACATTAATCCCCCATTAATCTAGTAATGAAATTGATAATTTAAAGGTTAATAAATGCATACCTAGGTTAGTATAATGTACCTTTATTTTGCTTGAGCCCAACATGAATGCTTTGTTGGTGACTAACCCATAATTTAGATCATGCTACAATATATAATTATTGTATATAATCCAAAATTTAAATAATTTAAAAGATTAAAATTGAAAAGAGATTAAGTTTTATAAGTACACTTGTGTATCTATGCAATTGTCTTGACTTTTATAAATTAAATTTGTAATGATGTATCATTATGAGTCACTATAGGACAAAATATAAAATATATAAAGTGGATATATCTAGACAGGTATAGAGATATTCGAAGACTTATGCCCCTAAATTTTGAGAAAATATGAGTTACCACCTAGCAATTGAGATTAGCTCAACCATACAACCAAATCATACTTATAAAATGATGAGTACGAGTGAGCCAAGTTAACTTATACTATAAAACTAGTGAGGTTAGATGATGAAATCAAGTCTAATCTATAAACTTGGAAAGATTGAGTAATTTAGTCACCTTAACCATACCAAAAGTGAATAAACTAACTTATTAAATTGTTTCAATAGCCTTTAAAAGTCCAACCTAGTTGGTCATGACAGTCTATAGAAGTTTCTAAAATCTTAAATAGATTTGAATTTTCAATTTTATGTGTACATTTCATAACACATGCACCTTATATATGTCTTATGATGAAACTATATATAACAATGGTACCAATGTATATAATTTGAAGCAAATTATATATCTAAATCACATAACTATGAATTTTTCTAATTTAGAATTTGAACAAGTGTAAAGTACATGCTTATCATAGCATATGTCCACTATATATGGAGAAATATAAAAATTGATATAAGTGTCAATGTGTAAGAAATGTTTCCAAAATGTGCCCCCACTATAATTCAATATGTTTAATAATAAATAAATGTTTAAAATATGTTTCCACAAGATTACACCACTAGATTTAAAACCATGATAAATGTGGAGAACATGATTTAATAACATTCCCCAACTATAATTTGAATCTATGGAGCAATGTGGAAGTCATGCATCTATGGAATGCATCCACTAATACCCACCCCTCCCCATTTTTAGGTGAGGGAAAGTAATAATTTGTGGTAAGCTTACCTTAATATAATAATATAACCATGTAACTTATTAATATACTATGTATCATATAGAGGTAACATGTATAGGTAAATATATCAAGGAAAAAGGAAGAATATGATTATATCAAGTCCTAAGATACATGATATAGATCATGAAAATATCTATAAATAAATAATATAAGATCAAAAAGCAACCAAACACATCCATAAAATAAATAAAAATAAAGTTAAAACATAGTGGTCAAAAGAGACCTCAAACAAGGGGCATGTTAAAATTATATACAATCCAAGGGACATGACTTAGACAAATGTCAAAAAAAAAATAATGACGTATTGAAATGTCCATTGAAAAAGTAATGACATATTTAAATGTTAAAGAGGAAAACAAAGTAACGAGGGTGGAAAATAATTGAGCATATTCAAATTATCAAAATATTAAGACAATAAAAAGGAAAGACACTCGAGTAAGTGCATGAATAAAATCATAAACACAACATATTATTCCATGGATTATACATTTTAGAAAAATATATTAAGTACATTGCATATCATGTACATTAGAGAATATATAATCATGGATAAAGACATGTGTAAGTATATAAGCTCAATCACGATAATGTAAAATGACCATTTAATGATATAACCTAGATGTATCATGGTCAAAGAATTGGATGCCCCCAATTTTTGCATGACATGAGTAGAGGTAAGGCCTAATATTCAAAATTTCATAAATCATGTATCTATGTATGCTTGTATCAAACTAAAAATATGTGTGAAACACAAATGTATATATAAAAAAATGTAATTTTATATACTAACATATAACTAACAACATATATGCCAAGGAGATAATAGAAAATGTAAATGCATAAAATATATTTTTTATTTTTCAAGTGTTTTTTTGGGTATTTTTTGAATAATTGAAAGGAAAATACTATCCTATGATATCATCCAAAGGATGCTCATTGTATTTCCCCACTATGAAATTGGTACCATAAACTATAGATACTACCAAAAAGCACACATAAGTTCAATATTTATCACTGTGGTACTCATTATGCTTCACATATGTATAATAGGAATATGTGGTTGTGAATAAGTAGTATGAGTAGGGGTTCATAAAATCCATCATTGAATGGTATGACATTTATTTAAAAAAATAGTCTATAGTAAATGTGTAGGTTCTATGTATATTTGAATATGGTTTGTAGTACATGAGGATTACATGGAACCCACTATGGATGTACAATGCAATGGTATCTCAATTATTTATTTCATAGGAAAGGGGATTACATATTCATTAAGTTTTTGTAAAATATTAACATTAGTAGGTTTGAAAATTAATTGTATGGGTACAAGTTTTTTTCTCAATAAGATGTTCAAAAAGAATTCTAGACACTATAATTACCCAATTGACATGAATGTATTTAATACACCCATGCACTATAAAGGTACTTATCTAAGTGTATGTATCCAACGTCATCCTAATAAATTATCAAATACACATGTATAATGTATAATTAATAAGTTATTAACTACATATGTGGGGCCCATGTGTAAATTTAAGTCAAACTAACAAAGAACCTACTATGAGGTCCCATCAAATCCTCTAACTATTCTTGTTGAAGAATGTAAATCATGATTTGTATAACCCAAATGTTTAATTAATGTCATTATATGAAAATTCTCACTTGCATAATTATATATCATAAAATTTTTATAAGATGGTGATCTAAATATGCTTGAATTAATAAGGAATGAATTTATGAGTCATCATCCCTAGTTTTACTCTCATCGAAAGTAATGGAGGATATATAAACCATAAGAGGCATATTCCATGTATAGGTATTAGTAATCCCTTCTAGTGCATGATCATATTAAGATGAAGGAGGATTAACATTATATTCCATTTTCACTTTTGGATACTTCTTTAAATGATCTTGCAAAGGATTGATAAATATTTTCTATTTTTGGTGATCACCAGGTTATGAATCTGGTTCTATTAGAGGATCATCAAATTTAATATTTTGATCATTGATGAAGTCTTGGATATTATGTTTCAAGGTAAAAAAATATCTTCATATAATTCCTAGGTCTTTGATGATAGTCACAATAAACATTCACATCATATTCTTTAGGTAAAGTTCTATTCATATCAACCTTTATAAGATAAGGGAGATATATATGATAATATTATACTATCCATAGGAGTAATGAAGAAAGATACTCAAGTAAGTGTGAAAACTATCTCCATGGTTCATTAGATAACACAAGATGATTAGGTTGTTGTGATATTGCATTAAGCATGGTACTTGTTTCCTTTTTAGGCTCAAAAGGTTTGACATTATAACTTGGTTTGTTAGTAAACTTGGTATCAAATGTAGATGTAGTTGATGTGTTTTCTACATAATTAATATTATTTAATAAAAAAAAATTCATTTCAATGTTATGAATAATGTAGCATAATTCATCAAGGGATATGAACTTTTTAAAAATAATAGACTCATGGAGAAAAAATTTTACTTAAAGATGTCTTGGATCTTTTTATTTTATATAGGGTCGGTCATTTTAGTCAACATTATCTTGTACCTCAATACTCATTAATAGGTTCATTGGTTCCTTATTTAATCATTATAATCTGGGAATAGGAAACCTTGTTAGTAATGTTAATAGAGAAGTGTGCCAAAAATTGATCTACAATAGGATTGATTTCCTTTATTGATTGAAGAGGTAAATCATAGAGCCATCTATTGGTTCCAAATCATATACCTCTATCATTTAGCCTTGCCCACATGAAGAGAGTGGAAAAAAAAGATGGAAAACTTGATTAATATGTCATTATCATTGAGGATGGGTTTGACATCATGATTGGACTGAGATGTAGAAAATGATTGGGAGGCACCTACAAAGGGTATGGTAAGATCCCTACTACTTTTTAATAAACCTAAACCAAGGTGAGAGGACTTAACGGTTGTCTTCACTCACATGAAGGGATTCTATGATTCAATCTTCATGGGGACCTTTAGCATGATGGAATATAAATCTGACTGGAACACAACCAAACTTGGTCAAACTACCTAATAAGGGTTATCACATAGGATGAGCAAATGTTCTAGGTCATATCGAAAGTACTAAAGATAGATACAAATATTATTACAACTTCCATTCTATAAAATATTCAAAAATAAAAGGCCGAATAAGAGATTTTAATGCTAATATTTAATGCACAAGATGCAAACACATGCTAGTTACACAATGTTTATATGACCATAGGAAAAAAACACATTAGCCATGTAAAGGTCATGTTGGATGTAGGGTGAAAGAGGGTAGCACAAAAACTATTAGTTAATAGAGATTAAAAGTGAAGGGTTAACATATGAGCACAAATAATTTCAATTAAACTACTATGTCAACTTTAGAAACAAATTTACCATATACCTAACACAGATGAAAATAAAATCATGCACAAGTGACATCCTTTAGGAACCCATTCTAATTTAGTTCATGAGCCCATGACTAACCTCAAAAAAGGCTATCAAAATCCTATTCCCAAATCTCAAAGCATAGAGGATTTTATAATCTATACATACACTCTAAATTACCACCATTAAGATGAATACATAAAATCACCAATAAACAAAGCATGTAAAACATGACATTGTACTTCAATGATAGAAAGAAAATGGAAACCACAAGAAAATTTCATTTATCAGTTGAATTGGAAATGATTACTATGTATATTGAGCAAAATAATAGTATCAACATAGTGCAAGAAAATTTTATAATAAGGGAGATGTATTTAATGCTCTCAAAGCTTGCCAATGATTTTACATAAGAAATCAATTTGACACAATGAGTTTTATACAATGAGAACTCTCTGAGGATATAGATCTTGAATCAAAAATTTAAACAACCTCTGTAAATTGACATACCTCCTTTACTTATACAATTAAGCTAATCCTAACATATTCCTAAAGATTTTCTAGCTAGAAGATTGATTCATGAGCCTAGAGTCTATTAGATCTTGTAACAAACATAATTCCTTAGATTATGTGCATGCTCTTATGATGATAAAAAAATTTATCTTCCACCTCAATAGAATAATTTTAGTTATCTACGTGGAGGTAGATCCTGCAAGAGATAAAATAAAGATTTATCTTCTCACATAACAAACAAAACATTCCTTTCCTATGTACATTATTACAAAAACTACCTCAAAACGGATGTGCCACTATCAGGTGAAGTATAATGGTTTCCAAATGGGAAATGAGAAATGAAAAGGGAAGAGAAAGGAAAAGGGAAGTGAAGAGAAAGGAGAGGTGATTCTAGCTCAAAAAAATAGAATATTCAATTAGGTTCCAAAATTGATCTGAATGATAGAATCCTTCACCAACCTATTTTTGTATTTGATATATTCCTCAGGCATGGGGGTGAGACTCCCTTAGTCTGGGCCTACTTGGTAGTTGAATTTGACTCTATATTCTTCAACCCAAGCAATAGTCCACTGAAGCATGGTTTGATTTTGTCCATTGTGCTCTTCGAGTTGGTCACAAAATTTCTTAAGTGACACCAATTACTTTATCTTCTAAACATCAAAGGATTATTATGGCACATTAATGAGGTTATTTAGAAAAATGCACATTACCTCCTCCCCCAAATCATTTTTTCCATCATGTTTAACCATCTTCCTCAATGTGACATCTATCTCTCTTATCATATTCTTGAGAGACTATTCTTCTCCTTTTGGATCAAAGATGTCATCATTGATCATCATCAGATGATGATTGATTGCCATTTGGTACTCTTTGGGCCTTTTATGATCATTTAGAGCAATGATATTCTCTAAAATCAAGGTGTCAATGCTCATATTATATATCACATATGTCTTCCACTGAGCTTCTTCCCACTTCTTAGTGTCTACCCCATAAGAAAACATTTGGGCATCACACTCTATTTTATTTTCCACTATGTCACTCAAGCATTTAAAAGCTAAGTGGATTATATCTTCTACCCTAGTTCACAATTATTACTACTAGTATTCAATTGCTCATATTCAAGTCTTTAAATCATCAATTAGGATAGAATCAAATGATATAAAGGAGAGATAGAGATGACCTAGATCCATGCTAGTAATTGGAGTTACTACCTTAGGCTCACTTAGTAACTTTTGCAAGTACTAGATCATAGCTTTGTTTTTTTCAACTCTTCTATGATGGATTTATATTTATCTATTCTATGGGCCACCATGTTAGCTAAAACCTATGAGCCCTAAATGTCTCCCCTAGACTGTAGCTATAAACTATGTAACTTTCAAGGGGAGCATCCTTATTTAATGTATCAAGTGGAGGGATAACTATCTCTATATTCCTTTCTCTGATGGTCGTGATGGTGGTTCTAGAAAAAATATCTTTTTTAAGGGGCTTGGAATTATGCACCTGAGTGATATTCATTACATCAATATCCCTTATTTTTCTCATCATGTACTTTTTCTCCTTGACCTACTCTTTGACCTAGAGAAGGGGTCTAGTTTGAAATCCCATTCAAGTGGTAGACATTTTTTATGTCATCGAGATAGTGAAGGGTGGTATTATTAGAGTGATATTTGTAAGGAGTACCATGGGTTTTGTCTATAGGATCAACAAAAAATGTTCAATCTCTTCATCACTCTCTTACTCCTCACCACCCTTATCCACTCCATTCTCCTTTTCTAAGCTCGAATGTATCTACTCAAAAACATCAAAATCTAAATTAGGGTGATGAGATTACTTGACTAACTTATTGATCAAGCTTCCCTATTATATTGACTAGTTGGAAGGCCACATGGCTACATCACCTTATTTATTTTCTTGGACCTCAGACATGGACAAGGCTATAATAACATCCTTGTTGCCTTCAAGAACTCTTCACTAGTCATAGCCTCATGACCATTATTAGGCACTGGGTCATGGACCCTGATGTGAGGGAGAAGACTTCATGGTACTTAAATTGAAGTGACACACATGAATCACCCTCCTCAACATCCTTATTAGAATCATCCACTTCCTTATCTACTTATGTATGGGGGGGGGGGTACCCATTTGTAGGTTTGCTTCCCTACCTTCCTCTATACTCACCTTCTCCTCTAGCGCTAAACTTAACACCTTTAGAGAGGAAGGGGAATCTTGAGGTACTTCCAAATTTGCTTGTGATTTTTCCTATTTAACCATCTATTTTAGATTAGTGGTAGTGTAAACATATTATTTTGGCTCTACTTTAACTCTTTCACTACACTTTTTCAACTCTTCAGCTCCAACCTGATCACCTTGGCCTCATGGTTGGGTGATGACATTATCAACAAATGTCTTTATATCTGATGAAGCTTCTTCTTTCTCTTGAGAGGCATGAGCTTGTGTAACTACCTCAACACTAACCTATAAAACGTCATCAAAAGATAAAGAATAATGTTAGGTTAGGACCTCTTCCTCATCATCTTTGATTTCTACTACCAGGGGTCCCTATTTTACAAATAAGCTTGACCTTAGAGCCTTCACTAGTCTTTGAGGTCTTTCCCTTAGAGTTCTCTACCTAGTCTTTACTTGAGGAGGAGTAAAAGCACATTGCTTCTTCATCACCTTGGAAATAAGCCTACCTTCATCTGAATCTTCATCATCACTCATATCCCTCAACTTTTGGGCATATGAGGACTAATCTTCCTTTCTCTTTACAAGGAATTCTTTAGAGAGTAGGCCCGTAAACATAACCTCTTTCTTCCTTGCAAGAAATCCACTTAGAGGTGGCACAGTATTCTTAAGTATATTTTGTTGGGTCTTCTCACCTTCATTCTCACCTCCTCTCTTTCTTGAATATATTTTTAGGTGAGGATCAATTATTTATTGTTATATTTGTGGAGTAGGTAGAAATATAGTTAGATTATCCATGGGGATGGTTGCTAGAATGTTTTTTGTTGTTAGGGTTACCTCTCCTAAAATGGATATGGGAGTGGTACTGGCCAATGTAACCTCCCTTATAATAATTTTATACAAAATTTCCACCAAGCTTGTTATCCTTGATAAAGATAACCTAGCCTTAGACTGTGCTATTCTTATTGACTCCACATCAATAAGCTTGATGAAATCAACATCACTAAGCTTACAATTTCCCTTACCTTTCACTAATAGTGGTGGATCAATAGGATCACCAATGTATTATTTAAGGAAACATCTCAGCTGCTTAACTTTATTGAGCTCTTGGAGGGTAGGGGAGTCATAATCCTCAAAATCAACCTCATGTTCTTTCAACCACCTGAAGGTTCTTTTCATAATTGGAAATGATATCTAGGGGATGGCATCATTTTACTAAACATTAAAATGTACTTGTGAGATGGGTTGGTCTTCAATATTAGCTATATTATAAACTAAAACTAGTGTCATCTTGTCATTCACCATGTCCTTAGGGATGAGAATGATATGATAGGCAATAACCTCCTGCACTGTCAACCTCATATAATCTAATTTCCTAACATTTTCCTTAGTGGTATAGTTAAACTAGATGTCTTCATAATGTGATTGATTTAATATCACATTAGTTACCATATTCCCTAGCCATCTAATGTCATAATTAGGCCTATGAAACATCTTATCAATTCCATACTAGCCCATTTTTTATTTTAATCCCTTCACATTAGAAATTGAAGGACATGCATATTATCCAATTATAATGGGAAAATTAAAGGGATTGTTAATCTTCTTGGTTGTTATCATTTGGTGTAGGGGCACCATCTATTATCATAGCTTCATTACTACTAATTTTCCATCTAGGTACCTTGCCAACTTGTGTTAGCACCCTGAGTAGCCACTTACCCTAATATATGTGAATGTCCTAAATTCAATGTAAGTGGCACCATATTTTTCAATTACTTCCTTAACCACCATGTACATTATATTGAGGCTTCTCAAAGGAAAGAATACAATCATCATAATAATGAAGAAATAATTGTATACTCTACAAAATATATTCTTAAATCACTCCATAGTGATTTCTAGGTATATCTCATAATTTCTCATTCTATTGGGGTTCCTGGTGAGCCCCTAGAATGTCTTATTATAGACTAAGTTGTACATTGAGAAAGAGGACATGTATAATATACCAATAAATGTCTCCTTTGAAAGAATTAAATCTTGAAGCTACATCATTTGCCTGTGTAGATTATCGTTGAGGATAGCGGCCTAGTCTAACTTCTTCTACTTCTCTAATACACATATTAAGATCAAGAACATCCATGGCTAATTTTTTTTCATGTTGGCCATCCCATAAACCCTAGTGGCCATGATGATGAAATATTAGGTTAATTCTTTAAATTACCATAGCTTTAGAATTTTAGACATCTTAGAGACCTTATGTCTTTTCTTGGCCATCCAGAAGGAATTGACAATGTCCCAAATTGCCTTGCAATTTTTCTTTATGTATTCATAGCATTCCTCGATGGTGAGTGTAATGATTTCTAGCTGGAAAGGAATTTAAAGCATTGTTTTGAGTTCCATATGAGTGAAATATTAGACAATCAAATGGATACTGTCAATGATGGTCATAATGTCTAGTTGGTACATTCAAACACATGTAATGATCAATTCTAGTTATGGGACAACCAAGGGGAATGCTGCCATAGGGGTGATGTAGCTCATACCAATATTAATTATTACTAGGAGGGGGTCTTATCACTAGAAGACTTTCAATAAGGCCATAAAGTCTAACCCCATAACATTTTTATCCTTAATCCAATCCAAGATAGAGATAATGATTCCCTTCATAGAAGTCAAAGATACTACCATTTTTACCCTAAATTTCTATTGCAATACTTTAAATTTTGAATAACCCTTCACTAAAATAACCCTCGTAATACCACTCAAATCCTCTCAAATAACATAACACAAGGATATGATAGAGCACTTATTGTTAATCCATAGGGTGGCACATAATGGAAGCTAAAAATCCATGAAGAACTAACCATAATCACATTCTCACACTGCACTTAGGGTACACAAATAGCTTGAAGACACAAACTAAAGCTCTAAATTTAAAGGGTAAACACAAAATGAAAACAAATGGCCTATTTATAATAATTTTCATTTCAAAACTAGGGTTTCCATTAATGCTTCAAAGCATAATGGCCAATCACCAACCACCCTCATTAATTACTTGAGCTTCATTCATAAAAGAGAAGGAAAGTGCAAATGTTTCTTTTATATTAGTCTATCCTCCTTGCAACATGTGGAGCCATATAAATGGAAAATATGTCATGTTACCTTTTTGGTCCTTCAAAGACTTCTATAATTTTTCACTCATTACTTTTTTTTGGTGTAGTGGTGTAATGTGCCCCAAACTCTTCATAGGATGTAAGAATGCCATGTGTTATTATTTATCTTTAAAATTTAGGAATTTAGATCTTTGGGGACCCTTAAAACCTTACCCACTAAAATTTAAATGAGGCAAATTTAAAAAAGGGATTGAAATTTAAGAGATTCTAAGGAGCCACCACATGGCATCACTTTCTCAACACATTCAATCATTTAGGCCCTAGAGACTTTCTACACCTTTCCCACAAAAAGGTAAGTGAGACAATATTCAAAAGGGTTCCAAAACTAATAAGACCCTGAGGAGATACCACATGTCCAACTTATACTTAAACCTATACTCTTGACTTCTTTTTACCTTTACACTATCTTTCTTAATTTGGAAAAGGGTGCAAGATTCTCCCAACCCCCATCAATATTCATAGAATTTCCCTAAGATAGACATGTGTCCTTCATTTGATTCATCATGAAATTCCTCACCTCAATCACCAAAACATGTTAGGTGTAACTTAGTAATTTCATCTGGGGCTCTATAATTTCTTCTTTGATCATAAGGTAGAAATTCCATGCATAGAAAGAGGCTTGTATATAATTATATATTCTCATCATGAACCATCCCACCATAAAACCTTTGGTCAAACCATGTTATTCCTCTAAAACTATTGAAAATGTTATTCATCTTCAGAAAGTTCCCTTTGAACCTTTTTTAGACATTATTTAGGAATATTTCAAAAGGTAAAATGCCTAAAGGAAAATTTCCTTCAGATATTTTACAAGGGTAAGATGATCCTAAAAATATTTTAGATTTTATATGCGGGAAAAATATCTGAAGGGCAAGGGCCCTTCAAACTTTTTTCCATGGACAAAAATTCTGAAACAAATAATGTGAAAGCACTCAAGACCCAAAAAGTTAAGGTATATAATTCTTTTGGAGATTTTAGAGAAGACAAAATGTATAAAAAAAATATGTTTTTGGAGCCTTTGTCTAAAGACAAAAATCTTGAAGACTTATTTCTATTGGGCATTGTGTTCATGAAAAAATCCTAAAAGGTTGAAGCGAAGGAACACTTTCACCTGGTAGAAATAAGATAAAATACTTGACAAATTTTGAACATGAATTCAACCTTTTGAAAGAAAATATATAAACATGAATTGGGTTAGTGACTAAATCATCGATACTCACCCAATTTGGACTTGGGCATTTTACTGAAAAGGGTCCAATTGCTCTAGTACAATTTTGGGTACTAACACCATCTCTTTAAGGATCCTTCAAAATAATTTATTCAAAATATTATCATTAGAGGCATAATCAAGGCATGTCAAAAAGAAGGATCAAATATGTTATTTGTGGTCACCCTTACCATCATAAAATTTTAACTTAGGTGAAATAACACTTTTTGTAATGGGTTAAAATATATCTAGGATGTAAGATAATTATGAAAAACATCTTGTGAATCAATATCATGATGAGACTTTAAAGCCTTTTGTTAAATACTTGTGACCTTTTCCTCCAAGGCATTTATTACATGAAGAAATTTTTTTAATATAGACCCATTGTGATTATTAGGATGAGTGATCAATGTTTCTTTGTCTTCCATTTGAAATTGTGGGTTTTTATTGCTATTTTCCATTACATATAAATGAAAAATTACAAAATTTGAACATGAAATTTAAACACTAGTAATCTAAATTTTTTGCATTCACATGAATTCAGTTCACCAAATATTTAAGCCCACCTCTGAGTCTATATATAGCCAAAATATGATTCAAAAAAGAGTATCATAGTTATCAAAGTTTTTATTTCAATTAGAAATAGTTATAGGTTATAAAAATTAATAAAATCAAATTTTAAATTTTTAGTTAAATTTTGATTGAATAAAAAAATCAACGTACTTTATAGTAGTAAATATTTTATTTTGATTTAATGTTTATTAATTAAAAATTGAATGTTATGGTCCAAAAATGGTGTCTATTAATGGGGTTTAAACTTAGATATCCATGTGAATATCAAGCCTAACTAACCAAAAAACATGTCATTAACCATTTGAAAACCATTCGACAAAAAAATTCCAAGCTAAGTCTAACTCACAATGTATTTACTATCCCCTCAGGGGCCTAATCAAATGTCTTGTAGTAACACGGAAGAACATTCACCTATCAAAAGGATACCCTATGGGATGGGTATAATTGCCTTCCTAAGGGCATGAATTTTATTAAAATTTCCCTACAAAGTGATAATTATTATAAAAAATCATAACTATAGTAATGAGGGTAATAAGTTTACAAAATTAAATATGTCAATTTTAAAAACTCCCTAATTTCATGATAAAATTATTTAGAGATTTTCATACCAGAATAATCATTCTTAAAAATTAATCAAAGATCAAGCTAAAATAGAAAGGAAAATAAACATTTTTAGTGGTTGAAGCTTAAAATGTATAACTTTTAAAATGGTAGAACACAAAAAATGTTTGGTAAATTTATATGGAATTTTAATAAAACCTAATTTATACTAAAATTGATTTATGTAAATATAGGTGAGTTTAAAATTTTGTAAAAATTGTAAACACATTATGGTCTTTTAATGGATGATTTATGAAATCAAAATAAGTAATATAGTCTATATTTATTTAAATTTTTCCATAGTAATGTAGAGTTGTAAACTAGAAGAAATAATTTATATAAAAAAAATCATATTAAGATTTCATTTCAATAAAATTTCATGTGATCCAATCATTTTCCTCATCTCTAATGATCTCTAGAAACTAAATCAAACACTAGTTCATGTAATTTACATAATGATGATATACTCACATTTATTGAAAATTTAACATAGAATATTACATATTTAAGGATTTCTAACAAGTAAATAAATTTTAATAATAATTAAAATTTCTAAGTCACAAAAATTATTCATGTGATATTTATAAATATTCATCAAGGCTAATGGAAGGATGGGATCACCTCCCATACTTATTCCATCATCAAGTGTATGCCGTAGGCACCCTAAAGCATAATAATCCTAATGTTGAGCATCATCATATCAAGGTTAAGTATACAAGATATTAAATGAGGTTTTGGTAATAATATTATAAATTAAAGGCTCACATGTAAAAATACATCAATGAACAACACAAATGAATGATGTATTAACACTCAAACAACCTTAGTAATCCAAACATAAAAAAATTCCTTACTCACCTCTTTTTAAATGATAACTTCCACTCTCTACACTTGGGGTGGAAGAAATAAAACCATGGAAACATTATATTTATTAAACACACATAAGGATGAATACATTTATAATTCAATACAAGCCCATTTTGGGTAATATTGGGAATACCATTTTAGGACAAGAAAAATGTTGTAAAAAAAAACAAATCTAATGTGGATGATACTTCTCTTATCAAAAAATTTATTCAAAACCACATGGTGGCCTTAACACACACTATGGAAAATGAGTAAAGGAAGAGAGTAAGCCAAATTACCTTATCCCTCTTGAAAAATACACTTAAGAGTATGAAGAATATAATGTTAAAAATATTACATTAAAATAAAAAAATGCATAAGGGAACCTACCATGGCTCCTGCTCTTGAATCCATTCAAGAACTCCACTTAAAAGTCTTGTACACTAGTGATCACCTCTTCTCTAAGATCCTCTTCTAATATTCTATTTCTCTCATTCACTTATGGTTTTTTTTTTTAAATAAAGAGAGGATGAGTCAATCCAGGTAGGTTTTTCTTCCTCATATAGACCAAAATATCCACTCCAAAATATAATTTGAATGTGACATGTGTCACTTCCCATCCTTTGGCTCATGGTTAATAAATATCCACTCTCCATAACTCCACTTAAAATACCATGTGAAAAACCAATAAAGTCCATACCTCATAAATGGAATCATTCTACCAGGATATAAATGTCACTAGTTTGACTTAAAATTCTTATACGTATCCAAGAAATACTCTCCAACATTCCTATTTGTCCAAAGACATAAAAATCAAAATAAAATATCCAAAACCTACTTTATGACTCACTTTAAAATTGTTTATCTCAATCCATCCAAGTTTTGAGTCAAAAGGGACCACTTAAGTGGCTTAAAAATCACTTTATGACAAAAAATATAACTTTAAAAGAGATTTGATAAGGCTAATAATGAAAATTGAGTAGTGTCCAAGGGGGTGAATAATGAAATATAGGTTATAGACACCTACACTTCTAAATAAGCCCTCAACAAGGTACAAGGAGTGGTTTGGATCATCATAAGGTTGAGTATATGTGTCACGAATATAACTATAATGTTTCCATGCCTAACATAGTCTCATTTCCCTTGTCATCCTTCCTTGGCACCTTCACAACATTCCACACATAAAATTCCCCACCCTAGCTACCTTAAGATTAATAATGTAAGCATATAAGTGATCTCAATAAAAATAAGGTTTGCACAAAATATGTAATTAATCACATATAAATGTTAATAGACTAATACAAGTCATGTAAACATATGTAAAATTTAAATAGATTCTTAAAAAAAGTAGATCTACTGGTATTGAATCTATACACATCATAATGAACAATAAAATAGTATAATTAAATTGATATGAATGCATATAATGATCATTTAATGTAAGCATAATTATTATTAATTAAAAATCTATAACATATCATTACATATAGAATCTATATCTCATTCCCAATGACTCAATAACATCTTATGTCTGAACAACACATAAATAACATATCAACTTGATGTGTGTGCAACACCAAATGTCTAATGGTAAGAACTATGAAATTTTGGGGTATGACATTCCATTACCATTATGAATATATATATACAAGGACTTAGTTTTAATATTATATTATATTTTTCAAGGAAAATAATCATGGATATACATCATCAACCAAACTCAAGAAAGGCAAGTCAACCAAAAAATTGACCTATAGTCAACAAGGTAAGACTCACAAAATAAATTCACCAAGAAAGATAAAAATTACTCTAACATAAAAAATATACTAAGATCAATGAAAGGCACAAGTTTCATAAATGGGATATAACAAATACTATTTATGTCTAAAAATATTCTCTTAATGGCACCCAAATTTCTAGCATAACATAAGATACTCTATTGGTGTGTCTCTCCTAAATTAGACTTACCTAAAAATAAATTTGATGTGTTTCATATTATAATGCTAATATATATATATATAAATACTTGAATTAAAGGGAAATATTTGAAATGAAAATGGAGAGAGATGAAAATTTTAAATGGTGGTGATGCATGGGAAATGATAAGATGATTCATGATATGTGTTAACACAATAAAATTATTTTATATGAAGGTAAGTGAATAAAACTAATGGAATAGATTTAAAAGTGAAATAAGTAGTAATAATTTATAATATCAAGATAATACAACATGTTTTCACATTTTAATCTTCTCAAGGACTTGGGATAAGTGGAATCTAACCATTCTTGTCTAAAGATCCCACCTTAGGCACTATATTCAACTAAAATAATTTGAATTCATCTACATTGCCATTTTCCCTCTTTATGTATTCATTAAGAATTTATCCTTGAACCACACTTCAACACATCTCTCCACTCATCTATAGTGCTATTGATTTCACAAAGAATTTTCATGTTTGTTGATTAGTAGAGCCTTGACCAAAATGGTATATGAGCTCTTTTTTAAACTTTTTTATGTGTGATACTTAATATAGACATTTTTAAGAAGTGGGATATGAGAAAATGGATTTGAAAAGGAAATTTAGAGATCTCTATAATGTGTAATGGATTCTTATTGATTTTGGTTTTTAGGTAGATATGATATAATTTTTAGGAAATGGAAGAATAAATTCTATTTAGATAAGGAGGACATAAAATTAATGCTAATTTGGTTGAGGATTATAGGTATTCCTTTGTAATTATGGGGAAAATATTTGATGATTAGTGAGGCCAAGACCTTTGGGTATCTCATAGTTTTTGATGCAATTATAAAAGGCGAGACTAAGATGGTCCATGCAAGGTTTTTTTTTAATGTGTTTATGAATCGAGCGTTACCCTATTTTTTATTTTTGAAATAAAAACAAGGATAATGGAAAAAAAGTATATAACATAAGGATTCATAAATGAAGTGTGATAGATGTCACAAGTCAGGACACAAGACAGGCTATGTCCTAATTCTAGTAATAATAATTTTGTACCTTTGGTAAGAATGTATGATAAATATTGGAAAAATAAATATGTATAGGATCAATATAAAGTAAAGGATAATAATTTGGAGAAGAAAAAATTTAAAAGGCTTAAAGAGGGAAATTTTTCAACAAAGTTAGAATAAATATAAGAACCCATTAAGTGCCAAGAAGTTTAGATAAACATCTAAGTAAAATTATATGTAATGAAACAAGTTAGTATAAAAAGGATTCACTCCCCATGCCTATTTGAGGAATGTTTTTTGTCCTTCACTTGTATTATGTTGAAGGATGATAAGCACACTAAGAAAATATTTGTTGAACTAAGTTTAGGCTTAATAGAAGCTAATAAGATCAAGGAGTTTAAATCATTAGATGAGAAACACCATTCACCCTCCAGTAAAATTATTTTTCATGCCTCAAGTAAAAATGGGTGAGAATTCAACCCAAATGTTAGATATTAATGGTATTAAGTAATTTCTACTCTACATCATAGTAGATAATCAATAATTATCTTCTCCTAAAATTAAATTGAAATTATATATTCCTTATTTAAGGAATGAATAAATTAAGTATACATAGGAAAATTATTTCTATTCTATACAACTTATATCACTAAATATTTATTATTAATAAAGTTGAAAATGAAATGAATCACTGGACACTCATATGTCTACTAGAATGGGGAATAATAAATTGGATGTTGGATCCTTAAAAATTAAACTAGGCAAACTATTTGAATCAGATAACCATAACAAAATTACAATGAAACATATAGATGATGACATTCAAAATATTTTACCATTAAAATGTATAAAATCACAATTCCAAATATTTAAATGAATCTCATCAATTTGAACATTGGAGGATTCAAAAACAAAAAATTGTAAGTATTTTTATATATTTAAATAGGAATATCAATTTTAGTATCATGATTATATAAAAAATGAAAATAGATGAAAGCATAATAGTGGAAAATAAAATCAATTGTTAGAAAGAGGCATCAATTTATAGCACCAATTCTTCAGGGGCTACAGGAGGAGTTGTTACCTTGTGGAATAGAAAAGACATTGAAGGTGAAGTATTGATTAAAATTCCACATTATCTGGTAATTTTATTCACCAATAGAGATGATTTAACCATATATATTATTTAAAACATTTATGACCATAAATTATCCTTCTTGACACAAGTGATTATGGGAAGACTTCAGGTCTTGACACAAATGATAATCAGAGACTTAAACACTCCTTTATTTCCCATTAAAAAGAGGGGTAACTAAATCCATTATGATATCACTGAGGAATTGGATGAGTTAATTTCTTCTTGTAACTTGGTTGATGTTGAGTTTAGATGATTTTTTCACTTGGTCATATAGAAAAATAGGTGATACTTTTATTTATATTAGATCTGATAGAATCCTTATATTTAATGATTAGATTTTGAACCATGACTTACATCTTTAATCTTTACCTAGGATTGGTTCCACACAACCCATTTCTCCTCAATATGGTTGCTATGGTTAGTAAGGAGAGAATTCATATTATATTAAAGCATATGTGGTTAGATAATCCTAAGTTAGTGGACAAAGTTAAGGACTAGTGGAATATTGATTACCTAGGTACATTCATGTTCAATTTCATAAAAAACTCAAGAACATTAAAAATAATATCAGGATATAAAATAGAGAAGTCATTGGGAATATTTTTGAGTAAAATAACAAGTTGATAGAGGTGATTTGTATATTGGAGTATCATATTGATGTCAATAGTTTGGATTAGTAAAGTTATAATAAACAAAAGGGATTACTAAGAGACTATCACTTTATTATCGATAGAGAATAGAGTGTTTGAAACTTGAAATATTGGGTGATTTGGTTCATTAAAGGTGAGAGGAAGACTATTTTTTTCACCTCACTACCCTAAACCATACAAGACATAACAATATTTTTTAGATGAAGAAGGAAAATAGAGAGATATGTTTGGATCCATACTTTATAAAGGAAGAATATTTTTATTAATAAGTTTTTTTCTTCAAATTATATACATAATGTTTCTTTGGTTCAATAACTCCATAATAATCCAGAGTTGATCTCTCAAGAGGACAACAATAATCTGCTATAACTAGTTACTATGGAAGATGTTAATTCAATAGTTTTTATTATGAGTAACAACAAGGCTCCAAGATTAGATGCTTCTCTTATATCATTTTTTTATAATTACTGGGATATTATTAAGATCAATGTAGCTATTATTGTGGATGAGTTTATTGTTTCAAGGGAGATTTTGACAGAAATGTATAATACTTTTATTATTTTAGTTATGAAAAAGGACAAAGCCTCCTCCTTTTTAGAATTCCATACTATTATCATTTACAATTTATTCTACAATATTTTGACTATAACCCTTTCTTTTTTATTACAACCATTTATAGAAAAAATAATTTCTATCAATCACAGAGGTTTTGTCCCTAGTAGACAAATTTAGGATGGTATCATCATTATTCAAGAGAAAATTTATCATATTAATGAAAGAAATTAGGAAATAATGGTAGTAAATATGGATAGGAATAATATTTATGACATATTATACTATAAATTCCTTTACAAGGTGTTTATGCATTTTAGTTTACATGTTCATGTTAGGAGATTGATTCATACTTGTGTATCCACTACCATGTTTTTTATTTTGATTAATGGGGTTCTTCAAGTATTTTTTAGTAGTGAGAGAGGCATAAGGAAAGGATATCCATTGTCCCATTTTTATTCATTATCATGACTAAAAAATTTAGTAGATCTCTTGGGATAACAAGTAGTAAAGGGAAACTACTTAGCTTTAAGCTAGCTTTGTGGATGGATCCTTCCTCTCATCAATAGTTTGTTGATGACTTTATAGTGGTAGTGACTTTTAAAGTTAGAGAAGATAATGATATTAAAGTGGTCATTCCAAAGTATGAGTAATACTATAAACATAAAATCAATTTTTAGAATATCTCATTATTATTTTTAAATACTCCATAGGCTAGGAAATAAAAGATTTTTTGCATTTTAAGTTTTTAGATAAAAGAGTTACCCTCTTATTATTTGGGAATACCTCTATTTATTAGTGTATTACTTATTTAAGAATGGAATCCTTTATGGGATGGATTTCAAAATATGTTAGTAGGATAGAAGTGATTGTTCCTCTCTCACAATAAAATGTTGATGCTTATCAATATCACTCCATAAATCCTCTTGATGTGTTTAATATCATTGTTAAAAATTCCTAAGTGTATTTTTGAGAAGATTGGGAATATTAAAATAACATTTTTATGGGATGCAACTAATGAAAAATACATATTTATTTTAATTTATTTGGATAATGTATGTGCCCCTAAAGTATGTTAGTCTTGATATTAGAAGGTTGAAATCTATGAATAAAGTGTTTATAGCTAAACAATGTTATATATTCATCAAGGAATATAATTAGTGGATGATTATTATCCATACTAATTATTTTTAATCAAGATAAGATATGAATTTATTTTATGATGATCAATTTGTAATATGATCATATTACTATAAATTTATAGTTAGTAGTAGAGATATCATTCTCAAAGGAAGTAATTAGAACATAAGGAGGTAAAATAAATTGAGTTGGGAGTATTAATGGATTATTGAGACTCTTTTGATGGAACAGTAACCTTGGCATAAAATTGGCTCACCCATACAAAGGAAATATGGTTTCAAGGAGGCTGATTTGAGAGAGAGAGAGAGAGAGAGAGAGAGAGAGAGAGAGAGAGAGAGAGAGAGAGAGAGAGAGAGAGAGAGAGAGAGAGAGAGAGAGAGAGAGAGAGAGAGAGAGAGAGAGTTGAATGTGGAAAATATATAAGGATAAATTAATGACATGGTATCTAATTTATGGAAAATATATAAGGATAAATTAATGACATGGTATTTGATTTGAACATATTAATTAAAGTATGCATGTTTTAAACCTTCTCAAACAAGATGATATTATGTAGACTGATTCTATGTTGGGCATTAAACTATGAAATCAAGTTATAATAATATGTTCCAACACCTTAAAAAATATTTCCTTTTGATAAAAATTTGGGATAAAGGTTTAATCCCTAAGGTTAATATCTTCTTATATTTCAAGGAGGTTGATTAGAGAGAGAGAGAGAGAGAGAGAGAGAGAGAAGAGAGAGAGAGAGAGAGAGAGAGAGAGAGAGAGAGAGAGAGAGAGAGAGAGAGAGAGAGAGAGAGTGTGTTAAATGTGGAAAATATATAAGGAAAAATTAATGACATGGTATCTAATTTATGGAAAATATATAAGGATAAATTAATGACATGGTATCTAATTTTAACATATTAATTAAAGGTATGCATGTTTTAAACCTTCTCAAATAAGATGATATTATGTAGACTAATTCTATGTTGGGAATTACACTATCAAATGAAGTTATAATAATATGTTCCAACACCTTAAAAAATATTTCCTTTCGATAAAAATTTGGGATAAAGGTTTAATCCCTAAGGTTAATATCTTCTTATATTCATCAGTTCATACAAAAATTACTACCATAGATAATTTGAATAAGAGATTATTTTATTTCAATAACAAGTGTCATTTATGTGAAGTGGAAAATGAGTATGTCAGTCATTTAATAATAAAATGTTATTTATTATTTAAATATTAGGGTTTTCTACTAGATAAATTTTAAATTTCATGGGCTTAGCCTTCTTCCTTGAGATATTTATGGTTTTATTAGAAATATTTGTTTAATATTTAGAATCTTAAGAATTTTTGGCTAATATCCTTACCCCATTTTTATCTAGGTGTCTAGAAAGATAAGAACAGTGGAATTTTTAGAAATTAGAAAAACATATAGTAGACAAGTTTCATTTAAGATTATTTATTTTATTATGGAAAACTCAAAAATTAGAAAACCCAATAAGAATCTTATCTATTTTGATGAGAAAAATAAGATTGGTAATAATTAGCAAATAAAAGTTGAGAATAATGTCTCAATCGATCATATTTCAAAGTTAAGAAGAAAGGATAAATGGAAGGTTATTTCCATAGGATGGGTGAAATTAAACTTTGATGGGGATTATAATAGTAACCCAAAGCCTCTGGAGGGGTAGGTGTTCTTTGATATGATAAAGGAGAGCTAATGGTAACCTATGGAAGTGAATTTTGAATTCAAACAAATCGTTGTTCAAAATATTTGTAAGCTCTTTGGGGAATTTAATTTTTTAAATGATTAAGAGTGATTCATTTGGTTAATGAGGATAATTCACCCAGTATAGTGAATTACCTTTCTAAGAATGATTATATAAACTGGAACATCAATCATATGATGAAAGAAGATCACATCATATTATATTCCATCCAAAATGTACATATTTAACATGTATATAGAGAAGGAAATCAAAATTTAGATTGGTTTGAAACTGTGGGGGTGACCTCTAGTAGATTCAAGAGATGGATTATTAAGGAATATTTATCTAATGTCATCCTTAATAAAATTACAATACAAAGTCTAGGCAAAAGATGTTAGGAATGGTTTGAGGATTAGTTTCAAGGACACTTACCTAGATATGATTATTTGGATGGGGATATATATTATTTCATGGTTACTAATTAGTACCAAGACTATGCTTCTACTATGTAATCATGAGGCTAGCAAATTTTTTATTCTTATTTGTGTTGAAGGGGATGATTTCCTTATGGGTTTATTTAAAGTCATTAGGTGGATTATTGGGATTAAGGTGAATCATGTGAAAAATTTAGAGGATTTTTTCTACTTTTTTATGATATTTTTGTTTTATTATTTCTCCAAAATATATAAATAGAGGAAATATGTCTGTGAAATTATGGTAAGAGACCTCTACAGGGGTGGAATCTTATGGGTTGGTAGGATATTTGAGGAAAGAGTAGAACTACGGGATATTCTTTAGAAAGTTTATTTTTAAATTTTTATCTATCAAGTTTAAGGGTATTGTTAACATATATCCTATAGCTTTTCAAAATTTGGATGGAAATACTAGTGGAATTCAAAGGTGTTTGAATTAAAGTGACTAAGGAGTTGATAACTCAAGTCATAGGTTTAAAAATAGAGAAAAAAAATATTTCAAACTAGGAAAAGATAACAAGATTGAGAAGGACCAAGAATTTTTAGGATAGTAATTGATGGAGTTATAAGTTAATTTTCTAAGAGAATATATCCATTTCAATTTTTATGAGGTGGCTAAACTCATTTATAAATTCATTACACTTCAGGGTAGATATAAGGTAATAATTTCTTCTAATTACATTTTATATGTTACTTTAGGCACCATATTCTAATAATTTGGTCATTTTACATTTTATGTTCTTTACGAAGTTATATACATGATTGTAGATGCTCTTTTATGATTATATAGCACTTTAGTCTTTTATAATAGGCAAACTCAGACATTGGATGTTCCTCTTAGTTCTTTACCTTTCTCACTTCCACAAGTCTCGCATCTACTCTATCATTTTTCCCCTAGAACCATATATCTTAGTATAACAAGTCTTATATTGATGACTTATATCTTCTATCTTTCCTAAAATTCTTAAAACATACCTATCTTCCATATTTTTTAGTTTTGAACCTATACCTATTATCATATTCCCTAAACAATATCATATATATTACACAATAGTGTTGACATTATTTTCTTGTCCTAAAACAAGTGTAAAATGACCTAAAGTCATCTAATTTTCAAATGAAACATATCCTAGTTGTCAACCTAAGTGCTTTAATGTGATTTATTAATCCAAAGGATTGATATAAATACAAGATCAAGCCTCATTCATTAATCACCTAAAAAATACCAAAGAAACTTATAAAAATCACTATATCAAGAATTTAATTTATCAAAAATTTATTATTTCCATACCATTCATAGCTACAACACATTTATAGGTCTTAAGTACTAAAAGATAAGCCCATGAACATAATTTTTTAAGTTACAAACTAGGTCATTATTGTACTTGCTTTGCACATATTATATGATTCACACAAACTAACACATAAGGGAAACCTACATTAGTATAAGATCCTCTTTAGAGTATTAGATATATATAAATCATTCTTTGATAGAGGGGTCATTAGGGTTATCTTGACACCATGTTTTGAAGATCATATTGAAGATGAAAATCTATGGTTTTTCCATTTCACAAGTGATAACTATCTATGACCTAGATTTGAATACACCAAAGTGAAGGATAATCAAAAAATAAAATCATCCAATTTTTTTCATCCTATTTCATCATATATTTTGTACAAGACACTAGGGTCAAGTGCACATAGTAGTATCAACATAATTGTCCTAGTTGACATTACTATCTAGAGAGCCAAATGTGTCAAATGAAGAATTTTAAAATTGTTCTAGAATCTTCTTTACACCTAAATTTAACCTATTATAGATCCAAAAAAACATTAACATCAAAATAATCTAATTACAACCCTTCTTTGTCATTTATATTTTTAGCATAGTTGTACTTTCAATATTTAGAATATCCTAACATAATAAATTTAATGAATGTTATTTCTAAGTTTAACATCTAATTGGCCTAATATAGATCTAATTATCACTCTTGTGCCATTTAATTTATATAACCCTTTAATAAATATATATAACCCCACTCTAGATTACATTTTAGTTTTAAATATTTGGTGAACCCAATATTTGAACATCAAAACCTAGGATAAATTAGGGTTTTATGATTTTTATATTGTTTATTCCTAAATTTGTATATTTTGAAGTCATGATTTCCATGGATAATAATATTAATTACTTCATGGTCCAATATCATATAGTGTTGTTTAATTTTTATATCACATGCCTAATTAACTTATTCCAATCTATAAGAGATGAAACCCCTACATTCCTGCAAGCTCGTCCCTATTATAGTGATTATAATAAGAGGGTTTTGAAAAGAAAGAAATATTTAATATCTATCCAAAATTCATTTTACATTTCCATATAAATATAATATGAGGGATTTGACATTATCAACCAATTGAAAAATATGTATGTAAAAATTTAAATCCTTGAGCTCATAAAGCAATCTAATATCTATAAAGATATCCTATATAATGCATTACATGTAACACAAGTTGAAAGTGATATTTATACTAATGTTTTCTATGGATATCATGAAATATATAAAGAACTATAACAAGTTCATCACCTTTGATCCAACAAATCTACCATCCAAAGTTATTGTTGACCAAAATTTACCTTTATTCATATAATTAAAAATACAAAGTAAAAGTATAAATAGATTTATCATTGATTATGGATCAAACCCAATCATTTATAGCATATAGTGTTTATCCACAATGAGTGTTAACCCAAATTTTATTCCAAAAAAAGCTATGAAAATAAAATGTTTTGGCAATCCAAAAAACTCTTTGGTTTGTCAAATTACATCTAATATTACCATGGGTCCCCATACATTTCCCACTTTGTGAAAAGTTATGATAAATTATTTAAAGTATACCATTATATTATGATGTTATTGGATACATAAAATTTATGTGGTTCCTTTTACATTGCATGCATGCCTAAAATTATGTCATCAAGTAATCATTTACACATGTTCAATGGATCATAATACCTTCAAGTACTATGAAATGATCCAATAAATAGATAATATTTAATTGAAATAATTCAAATATGAGTCCAAAATTAGCACATTACTACAATAACCTAATTAGGATATGCTATCAAAGGTACTAAAAATATGATTTACACATGTACCTATGTTTATGACTTCATTACTCAGGTGGTTAATAGAGTACATGCTTATATCTCCCCCTCATCCCATTGAGGTTGATATGAGTCTACATCTACTAAAAAGATATGATGTGAATTATTATTTTGATTATCATCAAGGACCAGGACATTCTATAAGAATATGCTTTATTTTGAAGAACAAGATCCAAGATCTTGTTGATGACCAAAATATTATATTGAGGATCCTCAAAAAGAATTAAGTTCATAACCTATGGATCACCACAAATATATAATATTTAAGAATCCTTTTCAAGACAATTTTAAGAAGGAACCAAAAGTTCAAATGGTATAAAATGTACATCCTCCTGTATCACATTATGGATACCCACTATATGGGGTTATTGATACTTACACATCACATATACATCCTATGCTTCAAATACCCTCTAATTATTTTGATGATAGTGAATAAAAGGATGATGACTCTAATATTCATTCTCTATTCATTAGATCATACATACATAAACAATGCATATGTAGTATTATGATTGATAATCACACAATAAAAAAGGTTTTCATAATGGCATTACTTATGCATTTGGGTTATACTCATAATGATTTACTCCAATATATTTTATTAGTTATATCATTCATTAAGACCTCGTAGAACGTTCTTGGTAAGATTAAATTGCCTGTATAAGTCAGTCCCACACATGTCATTACCACCGTTTTAGTTTTCCCTTCCACATGAATATTTAATATGTTATTGGGAAGACCTTATATACACACTCTTTGAATAGTAAATTATATAGTGCATGGGTGTGTTAAGTGCATTCATGTTAATCATTTAATTATAGTTTCTATAATTATATATGATCATCCTATTAAACAAAAAATTATACCTAGACAACTAGCCATCAAGTCTACTAAAGCTAATTCACCACAAAGGGTAAAACAAAATATATCCTTTACTAGGTGGATAGTACTTGAAAGACATCTACATTAGAGACGTACAATTTACTCCATAGAATACCCATATAGTATTACATACCCTATTTATATATTTAGATCACCTTAAAATACACATATTACTATTATGCCAAATAAACCACACAACACTCAATGATGTTTTCCAAAAACCCTTAATCTTGTTATAAATAATATTGTTTCACAACCATAGAGTCAAATTTTATATATGCATAGAACCATTGATACCAAAGTGACAAATATTACACCTATACATACTCTTTGCAATTATAGCTAAGGTATTACACTAGAATCAAAGTGGGGAGATAGCTATGGTTATCCATTGAATGGAATCATAGGATGATCTTTCCTTTTCAAAAATTACAAAATTATTCAAAAATTAAAAAAACATTCAAAACTCCAAAAACACTTTCATCACTTAGATGTCTTTTGTCTCCTCAACATCCATGTGTTACTTCCATATTGATGGATGACATACTTAGTTACTCCTACATACACACAGCTCACACTTGTACTTTAATGTGATACAAGCATACACAAATACATGATACATTACTACTTTTGGTGTTTTTATTTTCCTCTAATAATGTAATATGGACAATAGAGGAATCTACTTCTTTGATCTTGATATACATAGATTTTATGATTCAATGACCACTTTACATTATCATATTTCAACTTGCATATGTAATTACACATTCCTATTTTCTATTATCATATATTACACAAGGTAATTGATATTATATACACATGAAATAATTTTCCTGACACATTGGATACATGGACCATTATGACATGTTTATGCTAGTTACTTATGCTTTAAATTATGCACTTCCTTGAGTGTTTGGTGTTATTTGTTTGAGTATTTGAATATGTTCCCTTACTTTAGGCCCTTTTGCCTATGTATACTTTAATTTAAATTGTCATATGTCATTATTTATTGTATGGGAATTTTAATGTGTCATTATTACTTTTATGGAAATTTGACTAAGTCTTTTCCCTTTGAGTGTGTGGCATTTGAACATGTTTTTATTTTTATTCTCCTTGGACCACTGTAGTTTGACTTGATTTTGAGTGCTCTTATGTGTGTGTTTGTTTACTTTTTAAGATTGTAATATTATTATATATACATTTACTTGATCCTTATCATTAATCTTAGGCCTTTGTGTGATCACATTGGTTTTATGTGCTTAAATAATATATTTACCTAGACATGTTCCCTTTTATATGCTACATGGTTACATTCATATATTATGCAATTGTCTTATCCTTTTTAGGTTAGTTAACTAATAGTTCCTATATTTAACTCATCTCAAAAGGGGTATATTAATGGGGGCATGTCATAGAGGCATATTTCTCCACATGTGGCACAATTTGCAAATTTAGTGGGGAATGCTTTGGAAGCATGTTCTCTACAATCATTCAGTACATGGTACTTATAACAATTTCTAGAATTAGTAATGGAATGTCATATGGGAATAGAATCCACACATTCATATTTTTTATATTTAGTGGGGGCATATTTTGGAAGCATGTTCTCCACATTCATTCAAAATATGGTACTTATATCAATTTTTATATTTCTCCATGTACAATGCAACCATGTCATATAGGCATGGCTTCCACACATTCAAAGTTCTCAAGTTAAATAGAGTCATGATTTATAAGCATGTTCTCTACACCTATTAATTATTCATCATCTCCAAATTATAGTGGGGGGCATGTTTTAGAAACATATCCACCACATTGGTACTTATAACATCTTTTAGATTTCTCTATATATAGTGGAGGCATGCTTTAGAAGCATGTCCTCCATACTTACACAATTATCAAAATTGGCCAAAGAACACAATTACATGTTTTAGATTTACATTTATGAAAGAATTATATACAATGGTACTATTTTTATACATAGTTTTAACATGAGACATATTTATGGTGCATATGTTATGAAACATGTGCTTAATATTACAAATTCCAAAATAGTTTTAGATTACAAAACTCTTTTATGGACTATTACCATATCACAAAAAAATTATTATTAATGTGCCATAGTATTTCATGTTATTTATTGATCTGATCTAATTCAGTAATTGGTTCAATTTTTAGTATGGTTGAAGTGATAAAATCACTCAATCTTTCCAATTTTTTAGGCTGAAACTAATCATCTAGCCTTAGTAGGTTATAAGTATCATTGCATTAAATGGTTGAGTTAATTTCAAATGATAGGTGATAACTCATTTTTTATCTAAATTTGGGGGAAAGTGCCTTACAATATCTCTCTCTCTCAACCTCTATCTCTTCATATATCTATCTCCTTAGATATATTCACTTTAAATATTTATCTATATTTATCCCAATCGTAGTTTCAGAGCCTTATAATTATACATATTTTTCAAAACAAATTGACAATAGGAAAGGTGGTTACAAAAACACACATGTGTAATAATTAAAAAATTTCTTTAAATTTCAATCTATTTTATGTACTTTCAACCCAAATTATATGCACTAATTTTATACTAAAAAATGTTCTTGGTTACAAGTTAGTCACTAGCAAAGCACTCATGTTAGGCACATACAAAGATAAGGTGTGTATACACACTTAGTTACATATTAATTTCATTTAAACTAGTAATTTAACTACTATATTAAATGGGGTAGGGAGAAAAATGTAGATTATATTTTAAGATTACATATCACCTCAATCTTTTACAATTGGCAAACTCAAACCTTGGTTGTTCCTCTCATTTATCTGCTTCTTTCTTCCACAAGTCTCACATCTACTCTATCTTTGTTCCCCTTGGCATATATATATATTATTTTATCCAATATTATATTGATGGCATAGATCTTATATATTTCCCATAATTATTATAATTTACTTATCTTCCATATCTACAAGTTTTGAACATGTACATGTTCTTTTACTCCTTGGGCACTAACGTTTAGGTTAGATAATAACATTGATGTTATTTTCCTATCCTAACATAAATGTCTCATTCCCTAAATTCATATAATTTTCATATTAATTTATCTTAATGGTCAACCTAAATGATTTAATTTGAGTTATTACCCCAAATGGATTGATATAAATACAAGATCGACCTTCATTTATTCCTCACTTAGAAATGACTAAAGAGACAAAATCAACTTATCAAAAACACTCTATCAAGCATTCAATTAATAAAATATTCTATATTTCCATTCCATTAATATGTAAAACACATATATATCTCTAAATATAATTTATTATATAAGGAGACCAATTTCCCAAGTTACAAACTAGGACTTTATTGTACTTGCTTTGCACATATTGTAAATTTTACACACAAGCCAACACATAGTGGAGAACTATTTTTGTTTGAGGGCCTCTTCATAGTATTATATATTTTGGTAGCATCCTTTGATTTAGGTTTAATTTGCGTCATCTTGACACTATGTGTCTACTAACCCATTTTTCCCTAAGGTCAAATTGAATATGGAAAGCTAGGGTTTTACCATTTCATAAGCAATGACCACCCACGACCTAAATATTAATACACTAGAGCAAAGGTTAATCAAAACCCAAAAAAATCTAGGTGGTCACATCTTATTTTAGTATATATTTCATATAGGGAATTAGCATCAATCCTAGATATTATCATTAACACAACCATCCTAATTGACATTAATATCTAGAGAACTATAGGTGTCAAATCCATAATATGATGAATGTTCTAGAATATCTTTCCTACCTTCTATTATATTATTATATATACAAAAATTCATTAGAATAAAAATAAGTTAATTAAAACACTTCTTTTTCAATTAAATATTTAGCATAGTTTTACTTTCCATATTTAAACTATCTCAAAATAATAAATTTATTATATGCTTATATCTAAGTCTAGTATCTAATTGGCCTACTATAGATATGATTATTACCCTTGTGCCATTTCATTTATATATACTCCTTTAATAAATATAGATAACCCCAATCTAGATTTAATTTTAGGGTTAAATAATGATGTGAAAAGAGGCATGAAAAAGAAACCACTCTATCAGGTTATTATTTTTTTTGATATATTACTACAAATCCATTAATATCATACCTATTTGTTTTCTTAATGTAGAGAGTAAACATAATCTAGATAAAGTAGGGATGAAATGGATTTGTAGATGTGTGGTTAAAACTAATTAGTTATTTAGGGAGGAAGAGAAGGATATAGACAATAATAATATGGGGAGACTATTAAGGATATACATGAGGAGTTAGAAGGTTGGATTAAAAAATTATTAACTAGTTTGTGACTTCTAAAATCCAAAAAAAAATAAAAATCCTAGGATGCAAAAGAATGAAACTATTAGAGGTAAGATTAAATTTGATATTTAATTTGATGTTTTTTCAAAGGAGATAAAACATCAAAACTAATTTAAATAATTAGATGAAGATCTTAGATTTCAAAATGACATTCGTAGATGGTTTTACAAGGATCATAATATGATGAAAGATGTTACATATACATTGGAAGACATGAGTGAGTTTTTATCATAGGTCAATTGGTTGAAAGATGAATTTTTTAGTTTGGAGAAAGATAATGAACACCTAAGAGAAAACATGTGATTATTGGCTAACACAGATATGGATGAGGTGATGATCTAAATCAAACCAATGATGGATAGATTTATTAATGTGGAAAAATTTAATGAAATACTAAAATAAAATTGAGTATTTTGGTGAGACTTATTAATGTGGAAATGTATAATTCCATTACTAGCATGGACACCATTGTACTAATGCATGGGAGGATGAAAGAGGTTAGAGTCACCAACAAGTTTAAGAAAGAGATAAGGCAGTGGAGATAGATGAAGAGTCAGATACAAGTCCAAAATAGGATCGAATCATGGAAAGAGCTTGGAAGAGGATGTTGGTCATTTGGGAGGATGCATTTGGAAATAATAAAGAGTACTAATTATATATAATTAATTCCAATTGGTTTTGATCGTAGTCTATAATTTGTGTGACATGTTCTAATTATTTTATTGTTATTTTATTGTTATGAGTAGTTATTATTCTATACTTTTCCTAGCTAGGACTTTTCTATTTATTTATTATATAAGGTTGGGTCTTTTTTAAAATAGTCTGACTTTTACCATTAAAAAAAATGGAGGGAAAGATAACAAATTTCCATGATATTTTTTATTACTTACATATGATATGCACAATTATATTACACTTCAAAATTGGGTCCTGGATATTAAAAAGAAAATAGAAAATTAAAGGTTAATATTTGAATTAAAATTAAAGTGAACTAGAAGTATAGGAAACCTTATATTAATTCTCGAATGAAAAATTTGCATAATATATAATAATATATAAGAGAAGATATAAAAAATCTATCAATATTGAATGGTCCACAATCAAGTGGAGGATAATTTAATGACAAATATAACGTTAACCTAATATAGCTTGTAATAGCTCAAGAAATATTATTTTTATATTTTCCCATGTTTTTTTATATCTATTTTGTGGTACTTGGCCTACTTGTTGTTGACTTTATCCACTTGCATATATATTTCAAAAAACTAGAGGATCCTCCATTTAAATATAAAAATGATATTAGTCTCTTTTAAATTCTCAAATAGCTTCTTCCCTTATATTAAAAGGATTTTAATGGGAATGGATTAGATATTTAATATAAAATAAGACTTTAAAATTTTTAAATGCTCATGTAGCATCTATTTTAAAACTATGATTTATCTATTTAAATAGTTAGGAACCCCACAATTTAAATTTATCGAATTAAATAAGGCCATTTTAATTTAGATAATCCTAAGCTATACTCTTTCCCATAATGAGAACTAAACTAGCTATAAAATGAAGTCTGATGCATAATTTTTAATAAGTACTACAATAGCCTATTGTAGTGGCTATGAAAACTTATGATGACAATGGATGAAGAATTTTTGCAGTGGTTATGGTAGCATATAATAGTTTCCAAACCATGTTATAATTGTAAATTTATCTTATTATCCTTTATTATAATTTATTCTTGTATGATATATGTAATTTCATATTTTATGCAACATCCAAAAACTGGATAATGATGTCATATAGTGTCATATGTGAAAAAAATGAAATAATCACTTTTATTATTATGATGATGGTAACAAATATAGATTTTTTGAAATCACAAGCTTACCCCACCTAACCCTATTTTTGGTCTATTTAGCAACACAAATATCTTGAAAACTTTTTATGATACCTCAAGATGCATTTAATTCACTAAAAAGGTTATGAATACAAACCCATTGTATTCAAATCTGTTCATTATTATTTTTACCTAAATCACTAAGCCACCCATTACAATTTTTTTAACATGGTTCTTCATTAAACTACCATTTCCAGTTTTCAATCTAATGCATTTTTTTCTTCTTGTTTTCTCATCTTTATTTATTTTTCTTACTTTTTTCCTATGTTTTTTCTAAATATACAATGTAAAATTCAAATTTAATTCATCATCATTATGAACCCTGTATAATCTTACTCTACTTCACATATTGGTACTTATGTGAAGCAGATGGAGTACTAGCCAATATTCATAAAAAGTGGTGTTGACAAATTTCACTTCAAAATTAATATAGGAATTATATGACAAATTTTTTGACATAATACTATATAATAAGTTTTTTAATATTAGTATATGTAGATTCAAGGCCTATTTTCATAAAAATAATAAAATGTGTCATCAATTTATATTGTTAATTTCTAATACTATTGTTGGAAACTCATCATCCTCCATCCTAAAACCCATTCATCATCCATGGGTGGAAATAAAAATTGTCCATCAAAATTAGATCCATAGTGTTAATAAAATAAGAATGATAAACACATAAAAAATTTCCCCCAAAAATGATGTCATTGCTCTCACAATGACACTATTAAAGATAAATTTGGAAGGATGATAAACACACAATGTCTTGCATCCAAACATTATGTCATTGATTCCAAAATTAAACTCCAAATCACACCATATAAAAATATTAGAATATAACATCCATGTTTTTTATTATGAATTTTCCCACTATAAATGGGAATAAACACTAGTTTAATGATGAAACAAAGGGTTTTTAACATTGCATTTTTTCTAAGGAAATTTCTCTCCATGAACATAAATTTTGAACAAACTATCATTCAATGATGCCACAAGGTTTTTTTTTAGTGAAAATAAGTAGGTATGGTAATACATAAGGGAATGCACATAAATAAATGATAAAAAAATATCTACATGAATGATGTATCATGAATCTAGGGAACCATGTAGACAAGGTAACACAATGGAATATTGAGTCATAGAAATGATAATGATACAAGTGATTGTTCAATGAATACATATGAAAAGAATGAATATTCAAACCAAAGTAATAAATGGATGTATTATTAGTAAATTAATATTTAATAAAAAGTATGTCCACCTAAAACACTATAAATTTACTATATTAATGTTTTTTAACTTGTCAGAGTTACTATCAATTTAGACTTAAACCTCCTTCAAGGCATGTCGACCTCAAAAATTAGATGTAGATTCATAGAAATGAAAAATAAAAAATAGATAATAATTCCACACTATCTCACATAGATGTACAATTGAAAAAATAAGGATTAATATCCTTTATAGTAGTTTTTTTTGTTTGGGATTTTATTTATATTTATTTTTTTATTTTTTTCCTCCAATATTTTAAACACTTGTTAGCTTGTATCTCAACTAGTGCTTATGAATTTGAGCATGTCCATTTTTTATTGATCATGTAATAATATCAATAAAATTTTATCATATTTAAACATAATATTAATCATTCCCACAACAATAATTAATAACTAATAAAATATTAAGAGCAACCAATGGTTGTAAGATTTATCTTAATATATGGTACATGAAAGTTAAGAACTACTAGAAGTGAATATGGGAGAGGAATGAAAGGAAAATAAATGGATGTATGGTGTGATTATTTTTATATGGTGATAAATATGGTACAATTATAAATATAAAATATGTCATGTATGATAAGGAATAACATTTTTGAATGGAAATTATACTCATTGAAAGAGTACAAGAATTTTTTTATTGCACCTAATCTATGTTTATAGAAACTCTATCCTTAAATAACCTAGTTAAAAATAATGAATGTAATAAAATGAAGAGTTATGTAATTCAAATAGGATATATTATGGATTAATTATACCAAAGTGATGATTTTATTTCATAGATATATAATACATACCAAATATAATTATTTTTTCATAAAAAATAAAAGTTTTGTTGTGACCAACATACCCCTTTTCCATTTAAGCAATATGGGGACCTTGTGTCTCTACAAGATTTGTGAGGAACTTAATTTCAAAGCCTTAAATTCATGTGTTTTTATCTAAAATTAAGGATCGATTCAAATAGTTAATGCTAAATGGACCTTGACCCTTGTGTATCTATCTGAACATTTTTAAATTGATGTATTATTATAATAATTTTTGGTACTATATTTTATGTTAAGTTAGTCCCTCTTATGTTATTTAAATTTCATAATTAGTATTTTGAGGTACTAATATTTGATTATCAAAATTTGGAGATGGTGTGGTAGGTCTTACACTCATAGGGTGCTAAGATTTGTGCTTCCAGAGTCTCATGAACCCTACCCCTACAATGTAGATCTTGTAGGTAAGATTGTTATTTTTATATAATGCTTTAACTAATTGAATGTTTTTGTGCACTCAGTAGGCCTCATGATCCTATGGTGCTAAAATAATGACATGTTATAGAAATTTTCATGCAACCCAAACTTTCCACCTATTTATATGCACTCCCAAGGTACCATGATGTACATTATTATGCAATGGTAGTGGGATTGTATTGTGTAAGAAACACCACCTAGCCAATTTTAGCCATATGTCAGGTCTATAATATTTAATTCTTTCGCTAAAAAAAGAGTTGTATGAACTTGATACACCTCAACTTATCTCTAGTATCCAATAACACCCAAAATGGAATTAAAGTGGTACAACACATGAGGCCTCACCTTGTTAATTCATGACACATGTCTAATGTATACACCTAAATGTTTATATGCCAAGGGAAATTATATTTGATATAGGATAACATTGGGAACTTCATGGCTCCACCTCAATAGACAAGAACACATATTAGGATGTAGTATCTCCTTTAATTCTAAGATGGAAAATAGGCTCATATGCTTAAAATAATCATCATAATAACAAAATTAAACCACCATACTATCATAGATCTTGGGACCCTTTAGATGAAGACACATGGACATATCAGATTATAATACAAATATTTAAATTTAAATCATGTATTTTTTTAAATCAAATTAAAAGTATAAAGGTGGATAATTTGAATAGTCCATTAACTTAGATTTAATATACACACTTACGAATTCCAATCACCATTATTTTAAAATTTGTTTTAAAATCCCTAATATATGCACTGAGCAAAATTCATACTCCTTTTTTATCATAACCTAGACTACAAGGCATCATATTATTAGGTGATAAGGATACCTTGAACTATTGATAAAAAGATCCAATATTCATTAAATATTTATTAATTGTATTATATATTTTAACATATACCATGGTGGAAGATTCATCATGTCATGACCACACTTACCTATCACATTGACTTTGACTAATAATCAAAACTATTTTGATATTATTATGTTCTATGGACATTTATTATAGATAATATTTTATTTGAAGAATAGTATTTATTAGTTTAAATTAAATTGTAATCATTCATGAAATTTCTTAAATTATCTTATGATATTCTTTGTTATTATTGATTATGATAATATATTGTTGATATATGCATGGGTTGATTATAGGTATGTAATAGATAAGTGTAGGTTGGAGTTAAAAGTTATGTGCTCAATGATAAATAAATTTTACATAGGTAAATCAAAATGGTGATGCAGTAGTGCCCAAAACCCAACTCTATCCTTTGTCTTGGTCATTTTATTTTATAATTATGTTATTTAGTTTGTTCAATGGTTAGTTATCTAGTTTTTGTGTTATGATTTATTTTTTTAATTCAATATGAATGTGATTCATAAAAATATTGATTATGCACTTGAAAAAAGAGATGCCACTCACATGTCATGAGATATTAGATGAGTTATGGAATCCTCATTAAAATATTGGTTTAGGGATGTATACTAAAGCTGTAATAAGATACCAAGAGTGGAAGATCAGCACCATGATTACAATGTCCATTATAGAATAGAGGTAATGGCTTTATTCATCTAGTTTTGATATAAACTAATGAGCATAGTGTGTAATAGTATATTCCACAAGGGACTAGGACTTACACTTAATAGGACCACGTTTAAATATAGAACCATAAGTCATAATACATAGGTTGAGGGAATGGTGTTTAAAGTTTTCAATGTTACATCAAAACCTAACCTATTAACTTTGGTCGATGGTATAGTTATCAAGGGGATTTGAGTTACCCAACTTTGAGTGAGTTGGCTATCTTTGATAAGTGATGATTAGGATTTATATATCATTTTGGAGTCTCTTGTTTATTACATGGTAACCTACATGAATATTGGGAAGAATGCACATAGAGGTGGATTTTTTGAGTTGAAAATATATTATATTCATGGGTAGTATATCTATCTTATGTCATGCATGATTCTTGGGAAGAATAGAGTGAGAGTTACACTTGATAAAACTCAAAGTTCTACCAAATGGAATTATCACTACCAATGGTGGATAAATAGGTTGGTAGAAAATGAAGGGGAAAGAAGTAACAATGAAGAAAAAAAAGAAAGGAAAGAAAAAGAGGCTCATGAATTCCATAAACCCTTATTGGTATAATATTTTTTTGAGAAAATAAGTGTCTTGTTTTTATGTGGAATATTGTAATGAGTGCATGAATTCACTAATATGAATAATGTTTACAATTTGGAATAGTTTTTCTTAAATAGACTTGAAATTTATTGTAAATTGAAATTGTTGAGGATACCCAATAGGGTTAGATAATTTAGGATACTCTCCAATATATAGAAATGAGTCATTGAAAATGGTGTAATTCAAAGGTTGACTTGATTAGTTACTAAAATATTTGACATGATTTTATGTTTTTTTCTTATTTTGGGTGTAATCATGGTTTTGGGTATTTTATATATATATTTTTTGAAATGATTTTTGTTTTCATAAAAACTAATTTTAGGATTATTTTTTAGTAATGTTAGTTGAGTCTTAAGACCCTAGGTTATTGGTCATTGTTGCATCACTATTGTGGTCAACTAAGTACTGTATTTTTGTGACTAGGTTATTTTTTCCATATCCAAATAAAGGTTGAGGTAAATAGGGGAACATAATTATGGTTGGGCTTATCTTGAGCATGTGGGTGTATTTGGTTGAAATATCTTCTCCATGGGAAACTTATGTGTGTAGTATTTTATAAACTAGAAGGAATGTTGACAAAAGTGAATATTACATGTTTGGGCAAATATATATTCAATTTGGAGAAAATTTCATGGAATATTATGTTCATTGTATGGTGCATGATTGTAAATATAGTAGGATTACATTCATAATCAGATAAATAAATTTTCAATACATCAAAAATGTTGCAGGGTATAGTTTATACTATTTGAGATACAATGTACTCAATTTTTGATGGTTATAGAATGGTCACATGAATTAATTTGTATTATGTAACATATTATGTGGTTAATGTATTTAGTTATGAATACAAATATTATAGGGTATGGGTTATATTCTATAAAATTTAATGGTAAATTTTGTATTCAATGATGTCATCATTTTATTTTTGTTAAAAATATAGTTGACGGATATTATGCATATACAAAAATTTCCATAATATCAATGTTCCTTAATTATGGGTAAATAATAGGTTACAGATTATTCATTACACTTTTTATAATCTAAATGGAATATCCTTTGATAATTTCATATAATAAGGGAATATGGTGACCTATATATGATCCATGGAGATCTAGATCACTTCTATATCCATTAATGATGTTGTTATTATGTATTGATTTTTATAATAAAAAACTGTGTCAATTCATAAGGAATTATGGTATTATGTTGTGTTTTTTTATGAAGCTTATGGTATGAAAATTTGAATATCTACTTACAACTAAGTCAATTAGGTGACTTTCTATTTCACTAATGCATAATTCTTATGTCCTAACAATGTATAAATGGTATTTATGTCAAATGTGAACATGATTGGGTTCTTGCCATTATAAGTGTGTGTATTTTAACAGTGGTTATAAGTAGTTGTATTAATTTTCATTAGTTTGATATATTTATGCATGATATTTTTTTGATTATGAATGAAATTTGTATAAATCCTATGGGTATAATAAGTAGTCACTACAATTTATATTACACACTACTATTAACATGATGATAATTGATTCATATTATTTTCCATGTCTTGGTTGAAATAAATGTGTTTCTTATAACAAAAAATTTATTACAACTAGTTCCATGAACCAATAATGCTTCATAATATAATTCCTTATCATCATGGAGGTCATGAATGAGGCAAAATTGTTACATCAGACACATTTTAAGAGTTTGACACTAACATTGCATCAATCTTATTTTAGTTTGGTAATTCTATTATGTATCTATAATGAGTCAATATTTTTTGTTTCAATATATTTGTGTGCTAATTAATATTGGTGTATAAAAAATATTAGGTATAATACTACCAAAAAATTAGATCTTGAAGCCATTGTGGCAGTGGAATAAAATAATTTAAGGTTTTCAAGTTCTGGTAAATTATTTTTATTATGTGTGCTATAATTTATAGGTATATAATATCTAAAAGGTTGGTAATAGTCCCAACAATTAATTAGTTTGGAATTAATTTTTCAATATTATTTAAACATAATTATATATTCTCATGTATGCATTTAATGATTTAAAAAAGACAATAAAAGTGAGTCATACACACACACACATAGATACATGTGTGTGTGTATTTCATAATATATACTTTGACATATATATTTATATCATATTGGATATATATATATATATATGTGCATCTATATATGTGTGTGTGTATGTATATATACATATACATACATACGTATACATATACATACATACATACATACATATATATATATATATATATGTATGTATGTATGTATATGTATACGTATGTATGTATGTATGTATATGTATATATACATACACACACATATATAGACACACACATGTGTGTATGTGTATATATATACATATATACACACACACGTGTGTGTGTATATATCTATGTTTGTTTGTTTGTTTGTTTTGTGTGTGTGTGTGTGTGTGTGTGTGTGTGTGTGTGTGTGTGTGTGTGTGTGTGTGTGTGTGTGTGTGTGTGTGTGTGTGTGTGTGTGTGTGTGTGTGTGTGTGTGTGTGTTTATATATGTCTGTACATATATGTACACACACCCACACACACACATGTATCACTATGCATATCATCTACATAAATTCTTGATGAGAGTTGAATTATGTGACCTAAATCATTTTGAAATTATTAAACAAAATGTCATCCATTTATGTGATCAACTATTATCTTTAAATTTTGTTCATTTAAATAATTTAAAAGGTTTAAATAATTTTCATTGTAATTAAAGTCTATATCAACTAGTATGAAAGTCAGGGTACATAATTAATATGTGAAGTGTAATTTTGTAGAGAACCTAATGCGATTAGAAGTGATTTTCAAAGTTTTTTTAAAGGTTAATGCATGCACAGTCAAAACTACATTCGTATTAAATCTAAACATAAGTTATTTAAATTGGATATTAAAACATATATTTTTATGTATATATATGTGGGGACATAAATATAAATAAATATATATGCATGTTAAATAAATAACCTAGATATTTGTTTGGGGTAAATCTACTTCATATAAATATGGGGGTAAATGTCTTAAGTGGCAGTAATAGAAAGTTGGTGTAAATTAATTAAGAGATTATCATGTTTATAATTATTATCCATTACATGCCAATATAAATGTAGATAATAAAGCAAGCAAGGATCCTATACTATCATGTTAATCATGAACCAATCTCTAAGGGTTTTTCTTGGAGTAGAAATGGTTGTGAGGCTAGGTTATAGCTACATGTATGCTTGATATTATTTAAAAAATCACTAGATCCATGTGTTTGATTAGAGTAATTTTTTAATGGTTGTTGTATATGATAATCTTTAAATAGCATGGAATGGGAAAATTATATGAGAGATATGAATGGAAACCATATTGTCATGTTGAACATGAATATATATGGGTTCCACTCATATTTATTCTATAATGGGCTCTAAATCTTAACATGGGTGTGTAAATTCATTGAATGATTTAGATGAGTGTTTATATTTAAGTCTCAAGGATCCTATTAGTATGATAATGGTGCCTCAGATTCATATGGTTATTGTGGAGTGGTAAATCAATTATTCCTTCCCTATAATTATACAATGAATCATATGTGGTTGATGCAAAGATGTAATTGTTATTAAATGTTGTATACATTAATTTTGTAGTGGGTTTTGAAGACTAGTAATACATGAAAAAAAAATAAAGGGTTAAAAACATGTCACTAACATTGATTTCAAAATTTGTATAAAAATAATCCATGTAAATTACCTCACATCACTATTGATGTTTTGGATGATCATTGTATGAACTTGATTTAATATAGTTAATAAAATAGACTTGTTTTATTTTGGAATTATTTAAATTAGACAATAAATTTATAGTTATATCATAATATATGTTCTTATATATTTCAAATTTTATGGAAAATTGGGGTTATGACACATCCACCTCAAAACATGCAAACGATTTCAAGGATATGACATTCATACAAGGTAGAGTGAGATTAAAACAATCTAATGAGGTATTAAAAGTGGTAGAATACATTCAAAAGGTAATATATAATGATTATGTGACACAAGAGGATATTCAATTCTTATAAGACTTGATAACAACTAGGAAATTAGGGCTCCACAAGGTCATTTCCAAACTTAAGGTATTTCCTTGTGGTGACCTATCTTACAACCCATTTATGAATTTGACATATAGGAATGATTTATTTTATATCAAAAATGGGAGATATATATTTTAGTTAAGTTAAATAATAGACTTAAAGAAATAATATCATCTCCTAGACTTAGACATCCCATAAAATAGGGACACTACATTAGAATTGATGGATACCAATGATATTAGGGAAACCCTATAGAATTGGAATAAACAAACAAAAGATTGGGTAAAAAAGAAATACATAGACTCCTACACACTTACAACATTTTGAGGAGTCAGGTTTGGAATGTTATTACTCAAGATACTATTTGGGGTTAATGACATTGTGTATTTTCATATGTTTTAAGTGCCCATCCTTGGTTTAATCATTGATAATAATTAGAATCTAGCTCTGGGAGGGATCATAATGTGTAAATTGGCTCAAAAATTGATGAGATTAGGAAAAAGAGTTAGTTATTATATGATGTCTTATATATTATATGATTATTGTGATGGTTTTCCATTTAAGTACCTTTATTTTCCATAGTGGACACCATTTAGTCCCCTAATGTATCTATTTTACTCCAAACATTATATCCATCATTTCAAAGCTCACATTGAAGACATTTTATATAATTTATACCTTAAAATATAATTCATCATCAATGAATAGTAGATTCTTAATAGTTTTGATGAAATTGGAGATTTAATTATAGCCATTAGGGTTTATCGGTATTATCAACATTTCACTATAATCTGAATTGAATGGATTCAAACTAATCCCTTTAAATTAACCTATTATATGAATGATAAACTAAAATAATAAGATATCTTATACCAGTATGTCAATGGTGTGGTAGGTCACTACATTTATATGAGATAGATGCCCAACCCATATCTATCACTCATCAATACTCACCATGAGTACGGTAATATCACTAAAATACCATCCATGCTAACTCATAGTCCATACAATAGTGCCTTACATTTACATGATGATGGATAATAAAATCCCAAGGTTAAAGTTAAAATGAATATAAAATAATTAAGGAAAAAGATTAATATTACTTATCACCATGATCCTCATGATGATGATAAGTTATACTTGAACTCAATGGATGATAATGAATTAATAAATAAGTTGAGAGATATAATGTTATTGGATGAAAAATAATCAAGAAAGTAAGTCTTGGAAGAAAGACCTAATGAGCACATTCCATTATAATACACACTAAAGATAGAAAGTAGGTTTAAATATATAATATTTGAATGGATTCTATTGGATAACCCTCCAAATTCATTAGCTAATACTTCCCAAAATCAATAAATAACCCATGTAAATCAATGTATCCATTTTCCTAAAAAATTTATACCAAGGGACTTTGAGTCCCATGATAACTCTCTTATCAGGCATATTTGTCCCTAGAACTAATAACCCATACTACAACCATTCCTACCTCATAGGAACTTACTTCATTAATTGGTCATGTACCTATTAAAGTTTCCTTGGTTTCCCCTATGATTTATAGTCTCCCTAATGTTTCTATCTATCTTATGGTCTTTATTTCCTTAGTTGGCTCAAGTCTTCCTCCCCCATATACATCATTTGCTACTCCTTTTGAAATACACTAACTTTGGGTATCACATAAGTATAAAATAGACATGGATGAGTAACAAAAATTCCACAAAGATCTTCATCTCAAATTTCCACTAACCAATAAACCATCCAATTGTTTTGGCCTACTCTAACTTTTTGGATAATTTCCAAAAACCCCATTAGACTTAGTATCCCCAAAAATCCATATTTTGTAGTTGGATATATTGCTCCACCTCCTACAACAAAGAGTATTCCAATATCTAATCTTCCTTATTGGTAATATCTACTTATGAAACAACCCCAAATAATGAATAAAAAATTATTATTATTGGAATTATTTGTATTCAGTATGAACATAATTATGTGTAGGGCATGTAGAGACCGCTACACACTTCCTAATGCATGAATGCATCCTTTCTAATTTACACATATTTATAAAATAACCAATAATATGATTATGTCATTATATAATATTAACTAGGGATATCCAACTTTATAGTGTTCTATAAGTCAATATTATTTCCGTTAGAAAGCATACAATTTAGGGTGCATTAGTGTGCAGGTCCACATTGACAAATTTTGAACTCTATAGCATTAGGTTATTTTATTGATAAGATAATCTAAGGGTTTTAAACCCTATTTATGCATCTATATCTCCCTATTGAGTCCAATTAATGGTTGGAATGATTATGAATTATATTCCCAATTGTGACACTAATAACATGATAATAATATTCCATATCAATCCTTATACACAATATTAGTAACTCAATAAATAGAAATTAGTGAATTTTGATATTAACTATATAACATTAAGCTGAGTATGCGATTTGAACACCATAACTACACAATATTTTTAAACACAAATTTCCTAAATTTCAATAGAAGAATAATCATACTAATCTTTCTAAGATGAGGATTTAGAATTATTCTTAGATTAGAAACCAAGAAATTAAAAAACTATTTCAAAAAGCAATACAATATAAGATTTTAAAATAATTTGAAAAATTTTAAGCTTCATGCAAGAACAATCTAGATTCCTTGCTATCCTAGTAGATCAATTTGACAATGATATTTATATTAGGAATCTCTACAACTAAATCCATGACATTCATTTCAAAAAATCACTATAACGCTCTAAATTTATACAAGTCATACTAGTCTTCATCGAAGATGGATAATACCCCATAAGAGGTCATCACATCCTTTTAAAAAATTAGTAACAATATTAATTTTAATATCATATTCAATAGTCTCAACCATCTCATAGGTTAGTAAATAAAGATCTTATCTCTATTTTTTGCATACGTGTCCCTTGAATTTTTTAAATAATTTCATGGTTATTAAACATGAAGATATCAAGATCAATTTGAGATTAAATCATATGTCTTAACAACCATGTTTATTTTATTTAAATTAAAATATTAAAAAAATATTGTGTACTTTCATTTCCTTAACCTAGTTTAAATTAAATAATCACCCTAGTTAGATAGATTCATAACTTAATATCTTCTAATTGCTTTATTACATAGCAATAGAAATTAATACACCAAAAATATGATTTAATGTTGATGCAAGATGAAATATACCTTTTTTCATATACCTAAACCTTTTTAATGACTTCATAGTAAATAAAAATTTAACAATTATCCTCTAATAAAATGATATAAGTAAATAAAAACTTTCAAACACTCATTTACTTTTTTTACTATCTTAATGTTGAGATAATGTGACTGTAGTAAGATATAATTAGAATGAGGCCTAATTTAGATCATTATGCTTAGTGAAAAAGATTTAAATTTAACCAAAAATAAAACATCAAGTAATAGTATCACTATTATGTTTTCAAATAACATAATCCTAATGTTAATGTTACCATATAGTGAGCCACTTGGCTGAAATGCTAATCATCCATTTAGAATAACAACATTGTATTGAAACGTAACTTTTTAATCCATAATAGAATAAAATATTCATTAAAAAAAAATTATTAATCATTCATTTAGAATTTATAAAAATGAAACTATAATCATAATTGATAAATTAACATAATAAGTCAAGGAACTACAATAAGTATTAAATTTTCATTTTACTTGCAAGTTCTACGTTAAGATTTTAGAGAACCAAGCACAAGCCTTAATGCAGTCCTTTTACAAAATGAAATAAATTTAAGAGAAATCACATTGAAATATACCTAAAGGTATTTATTTATTTGATTATACATTAAGTTCCATAACAATATTTATAACAAGAACTGTATGAGTAATAATGGAATTAATATTAATAGCTTCCAACTTCCAACAAGTCAAGTTAGATATCCAATTTTTTAAATGTAAAATAAATATCTATAAGAATAGATTTAATCAATAAATCACTCAAGACTAACATTATGTATTTCATTTGAACCATTTGTAATTATCCATATTAGCATTATCATTCTAGATGTTAGCTAGACCATATAAAAATAAGAAATGTACAATAATTGAATAATCATTCACTAAGTTAACTTTACATACTCTTGGAGTATTTGGAACTTAGTATTAATATATTTAGTGATTATATCATATAATTACACACACAAACACACACACACACACACACACACACACACACACACACACACACACACACACACACACACACACACACACACACACACACACACACACACACACACACACACACATTTTAACTACATAGTGATTAAAATTAATACACTAATTACATATTATAATGATTTCATGAGACAAATTTCTATTGAAAGTACACTGTCATCCACCATTGCATAAGTCATCTATATGATAATAATCTATGAATTTAAAATATAATGTTGGCATCATAATAACATGTACAACATGTAGTCTAAATGAGAATAAAAATAAAAAAAACATATATTATAAAAGTCTCATAACTAGCAACTAAATGTATCATAGTATCGAGTCATGACATCCTCCTCCCACTAAAGAGGATTTGTCCTATCAAATACTCAAACTAGCCAAGGATAGTGATACTTAAAAAAAAATTCAATCTCCAAAGTGGCACTTATTTCACTCATTTGTTCTTATTGTACCAAAACCTAATCAATATATCTATTTTGTAACATAAAATTATGGTGGTGTAAGATTTTCACTAGTTTTAACTGCATCCTTTCCTCTTTCATAATATAGAGATTTTTCCAATCGTATACATTTATAAAGATCATGAATTATAGATATATAATGGTAAAATATATCTAATATTCAATGGGGATAATTGTATTCACAATGTTGAAGGGTTAGACAAAGTATGGACATAGTTCGGAAGTTTTTTCAAACTTGATTGAATTTTTATTTGGTCTAACATGTATAAAAACCTTATCATCAATATATAATTCATGAGGTGTTTTCCTCTTATCAACATAGTTATCTTGTTGATCTAATGCAACCTTTAGATTCTAGTATATTAAGGCCATTTTATTATCATACTCTTATAATAATTCAGGGCCAACAATGGCTCTATTTTCTAAACTATACCAATGAATTGGGGTTTTATGTTTTTAACCATATAGAAATTCAAAATGGGTCGTTTTATCAATGTCGCTAGTACTCCCACTTATTTTTTTGTCCACAAACTACATTCATAGCATGTCCTTGACCAATTAATTGAGTATTTATATTTGACCATCTATTTGTAGGTGGTATGAAGAAATGAAGTTCAAATAAGTGCCAAATATTGCAGTCAAGGTTCACCAAAACCTTGACATGAATAACTTGTCTCGATAAAAAATCATCACTTCAGGAATACCATGTAATTAGACCACCTCTTTTAAAAAATGATCCATAAATGTAAAAACATCATCTATTAATTTCCAAATGATTAATTATCAAAATTTCATCACTTAATCATTTACCACCATAATAGTGTTGTGTTTGGTGGGAAACTCAAGTAGCCCAAGAATAAAATTGATGAGATCATAACCCACTTGCCACTAAGTATGTCATGTAGATATTATAATCCCCTAGGGTGATAATGTTTATCCTTGAAACATTGATATTATAAGTATATTACCAAAATATTGATGACATCATGCCACATTCTAGGGAAAAACTAAAGCCTTTCCATCTCATGTGTTATTTTGGTAACACCCAGATGAGAAAATGTGGAGCCACATGTATTAATTCTAACACAAGAATTTACATGTCACCTATCTCAGGTAAAAAATCTATATTTTTATTCATCAAAAATCCATCTTCCTCATTATAAAATTCATTAAAAACTTTTTCAAAGGCTTTTCATCTATTCTTTCATTTACTTCTTGGTAGTTTTTGTCAATAAATTGTTACTTTAACATAAAAGTTCTAATTATTTGGTGTAGCACAAACATGGTAACAAAATACTTGTGTCAAATAAGTACATCAACAACATGATTTTCATTTCCCTTAACATAAGATATGTCCATGTCAAAAATACTGACAAATCCAATCCATCTTTGCTAGTGTGAATTCAAATCATCTTGGGAAAATAATTATTCTAAGCTATAATGATCAGAGTTAACCTTTAAATACTTTCACAAAATGAAATGCTTATATTGTTTTATAGTGTGCACTATGAAAAAAATCTCTAAATAGTATGTGGAATAATTATCTTCATGCTCCTTGAGCTTGTGTGACTCATAAGACACCAATTTACAACCTTGAGTTAAGATGTAATACTGAATCCTTTCTTAGAGGTATCAACCTAAATATCAAAACTACCATTTGGGTCTAGAATAATCAAAATTGGAGCTATTTTCAACAATAGTTTAATATTATATAAATCCTCTTCATTTTGAGATGTCCAATCAAATTTCTCACCATTGCATTATAATTAAATGATAGGATTGGTTAGGTGAGAGAAATATTCTAAAAATGGATGATAGTACCTAGTTACTCCCATAAAATATAACACATAATTCACATTAATAGGAACAAGTCACTCATGAATAGAAAAAACATTTTTTGTATATATAAAAATTCATTGCTTAGAAATAATGTGGCCTAAATAGTGTATTTTAGATTGGTAAAAGCATATTTATACAACCTTCCATGCAATTTTTTTTGCATCAACCTTTATAAAACTACTCTTTAGTTTCAATCATGCCAAACTTCATCCTTTAAATAGATAAGGATGTCATCCAAGAATACAAGTACAAACTTATCTATAAAATGCCTAAATATGATGTTCATCAGGTTCATAAATACAACCATTGCGTTGGTTAATCCAAATGGAAAAATAATGAACTAACAGTGGCCATACCGATTTCAAAACAATGTTTTATGAATTTGTTCATCATTTATTATTAGTTTATGGTAGATTGATTTTAATTTAATTTTATAAAATATTATTTCATATTTCATTTGTTCAAACAAATCATCAATCCTTGGTAATGGATAATTATTTTTAATTGTTACCTTGTTGAGTATGTGATAATCAATACAAAATCTTCTTGAGAGGTATTTAGACATGACCAACAATATGTAGGTGTTGTTAAACCACATCTCTCCTAAAATGATACTTTCACAAATAAATCTCCCCAAGATATTGGTTACCAAGTCTTGGTACACAAAATAAAGTAGCTGGCTTGTTATGACCATTCCATTTCAAGGGTCTTCGATGAATATTTTAGACAAATCAAAATACATTCTTAAATGTGTATATTTTTTGAGTAAGGGAGTCAATGTAAAAATATAGAATAAAAAAGTAGCTGATTCAGACACGTATGTATCAAACTTAGATACATTAGTGTGATGGTAGCTACAAATATAGATTTGAACAATCAATATACAACAATAAGATTAGATTACACAGATATTAAATTAATCTAGTCTAATAGACATATAGAAAGAGAAAAGAGGGAAGGGTAAGAAGAAAGAAAAGAAAGATCCCACTTTAGAATATAGACTATCATAATGTTATTGTGCAAACAAATATCTAGATAAACCAATCTTAGTTTATTTGAACATAGCACAACTCCAACTAAGGATGATGCAAGTGTATCAGATGAAGTAGTAGATACAATGAGGAAACCAGGGTCAGCATATATATGTTTAAATAAAGTCTATCAAAATTTAAAGTTATCATATAAACATATTTATATTAGAGGGATCAATTGAGATTCATTATATACTCGTTTGAGTTATAGACATGGTTTCCAAATAACCTTGATTCAAAAAACTAATATAGAAACCAAGAAAAATGCATAAAGTAAATTTTTGATCTGCTTAACTAGGGAGAACTAGTTAATATAGTACCTTAATATACTCTATTACATCACAAGAGCTTATTTTATATAGGCACATAGGCCTAAGGAGTTAAAATTCAAATTCACCTACCAATGGGGTGGTTATAGAAATCATGAATGTTATTTGGAGATATAGTTGAGGAGGTAACTCAAGATATCTGACATATTGATGGAATGCAAATGATTTGTGTAGTTGAAACTATATATATTTCTAGATTCCCATATTTTATGTAGTTGAAACCATGTCTCTTTAAGGTAGATAGTTGTTTTTTATACTCTAAGCTTAATCCCAATGCGTAAGCTATATCCTAATTAATGTTTTTACCCATCCCTACATTGAAATTTACCATTTGTATCATTTTTTAGTGTGGAAATAATCTACAATTTGATTAATCAAATAAGATTGGCTATGTTGTTCATTATTGCCTTTTGACAATTTTGATGGATAAATAGGCCATTAAATCTGAAATAGTGTCTTTGTTGGCTACATTTACATGTTGTCCTTAATTAATTGGGTCACACCATGTGGTTGCACCACACTCTTTTAATTCTCATAATGATGGCTCGATATGCATGTTAAATACCTATATCAATGTGAAGCATTATTTTACCATGTAGCATCATATCACTTACCTATATCTATAACATACTACTAGGCTACATGAACTAACCTTAGGATAAAAAGTATTGATATTTTATCCATGTGCCATCATCCCCCTCACTTTACGTGGGATCCCTGCTTTATATGAACATTTCTAAGTTAGAAAATCATTGGGATGATGCCACCTAACATCATCCCACTAACCCACATTCTTAGAGACTTTATATTATAAATTTATAGCTAACATCAACAAGTTATTAGGATCTTGAAATCTAGTAGCATCATACTGATTTGCTCACCCAAAGCATTCCTAACATAGATGCCTATTAGGAAAATTCTTGAAATTTCTAAAGTGTCTGAATCCTTTTCAAATGGGCCTAGGTTATTAGGAGATGTGAAAATTTTCCACATGGCCCCTAGATTAATTCAAACACCTATGGGGAATAAAATGTAAAAGCTTAATTAGAAAATTTAAACTAAAAGCCAATGGTTATGAAATTTCAAAATCAGATGGCTAAGTCCACTTAGAACATAATAAAAGGGCACACAGACTTAGTAAAAATAATGTCATTTTAAATCAATTTTCATCCATTTTAATTAAATTAACTAAGGTAAAAGATAATAAAAAGTGAACTCTTAGTTTATCTAGGTCAAATTGAAGAAAACATGGACTAAATTTCTAATTAAAAGTAGTAGTAAAATTTTAAATAATTAAATATTTTGTATAAAACTAAGGCAAAATAGTCTAAAAGGAAGATTTATATATGTGTTTCAAAATAAAATCATAAAATAGACTAAAACATAATAGAATCATGATAATTCAGATATTTTAAACTAATATAGCTTTATATGTGATTTCTATGTGAGGTATTTTTGATGCAAGATTATTATTATTTAGGCTTGGCTAAGATAATGATTCACATTCATATTTAGATATTTCAATAAGTTTTATCTTAAGCATGTAAGCACCAAAACTCATTAAGGTATAAGACCAAAATCCATAGCAAAATGAGGTTCCCCATTCTGAGTTCAAAAATGGGGCATGTTGTGCAAGTAACAATAGATATTGGGAAAGACTTTACAGTCTTTAAAGAATCTAGAATCTATGATTTCATAAGAATAAAAAACATTAGCCAAAATCAATTACCTAGAGCAACCCATTATTCAAAGGCACTAAATTTTATAGGAATAAGTGACATACTAAGTTAAAAATCCACTTAAATACCATCCAAGTGTCTAATCAAGTGATTAATTCATTTTCTCTACAATCACACATAATAATTCAGACTTACATAAGTTCAAAATTGTTGAGAGGAAAAAGGATTTAACTTTTTAGCATGTATAAGAAATTGTGTGGGCATTACTCTATTTCCTACCAAGTGTTCATATCCCTAAAATTTTAATTTTACATACATGATTATTAGTCATATTTATTAGGGTTTTTAAGGTCATTAGGGAAAATACACTTAATATGTTTTATAATTATGATTTGAGTTGTTACCTTTTTGGTGACCTAATCTCTCACTATATAATTTACCTCTATAAATTTTGTCTAATAATTTAATATACATTGATGAATCCCACTTTTTATTTACATTTATCTCACCTACTCTTAAGATTTTCATGTGTAGTCATATAAAATGTCACTTGAGTTAAATGGGTGCCACTTGTGACAATGCATCCTTAGATTAGATGTAGACATATATTATGGCATGTCTTAACCCTTATCTAGATTTTGTGTGAGTTTACACCATCCATAAACATTACAAAAGTAATCCAAAATATTCCCCTAGGGAAATAGCTCCCTAGAACCCTAGGTTATAACACCTAGACACTATCACTATTCTTTGGATACAAGTGCCCCACACTAGTGATCAAGGGATTATGCTTGTTTCCTTTGCCAAATTTTAACCCCAACAAACATATTTTCATTTCCTAAGACACTTAGGGTCAGTCTAGACCTATTTTAAACTCCACAAAAAAACTAGATTAGTATAAATGCATGAATTTTAGTGTTTTATCCACTAGATGGAAATTAGATGCAAAATAAATAAATAAACTTAGAATAAGTTAAGCACAATCAAGGTTATTGATCCTTATTCTTACCTACTTCTACATATAATCATCTATAGCCATCCCATGATTAGAATACATATATTTCCAATCTCAAGCCTCACTCAAAACACACAAGATGACACTGCTACTATTATTCACTTGCACTTTCACTACTCACTTAGGTGGGCTAAGTACATCATGCTTGATCCCTCCTTTATGTATTGGTATGTAGGTAACTCTCAACATAGTGGAGTGTTGAGGATGCCCATCCTACCTAAATAACATCACCCTTTTGATAATTATTCCACTGAAATACCCTAGCAACATGTAGGTTTAAGTTTTTCTCCTAAATGAGCTCAAAATAGTTTATAAATAGTGAATTAGGGCTCATCCACATAAGTATAGGTAGATCAGACTCAACTATAAGTGCACCCAAAATATCAAATAGTCTATACATAAATGACACTAACACTAAAATTAAGATACTAACATAGTGCATTATTGTATCAGGTACAAAAGTACAATCCAATAATCTTTATAACAATTGGACCCTATTTACAACACTTATATAAGCTTTCATACCATTTTTAGCCTCTAGATCATCTATCTCAATCATTTTATAACTTTACTTTTTTTGTCATTCATTGGTATTTTTAGAAATATCAAATTAAATAAATTATTTTATAAATAAGTGGCTCTATTTATTGCATACTTTATACCCTAATTTACTGTACTAAGACCTCTTACAACCTAGGGGTTACATTCCATAATCCCTTAAAATTTAAATCATTTGGTCAACCTAAATTTCTTTGAATATTATTAAAACCCTAGCCATATATGTTCTTAGGGTTTGTATCCTTTTATTTTATATGCTCAGTAATTAATTTCAAAATCTCATATACACCTTATTATTATATTTATTGTGATATTTCATATACATAATTTATTAAAAGGTTTTTAGTATAAAACTTCTTATTTTCCTACCTTCTAGCCTATAATGTTAAAATTCAATAACCAATTTGATGAGGCTGATAAGATACATTTTCAAGATTTCATTTCTCAACATCCTAATATGAAATATGTCTACATCTATATTTTTTTAAAGATATATTTGTAAATCTAATAATGGTCAATCTTCTACACCCAAAATGCTAATATTATTACACTTACTATGAGGGAAAATTTGATTCTATAACTTTTTATAACTTAGAAACCTTCAATAATAGAAACACATACTATGGATAGTTCCTCTTCTCTATATATACAATCCCTTGTGGATGAGATCCATGATGTAGAGGCAAAGGTGTTACATCTTTATCAAGGTGCTACTAGGCCATTTCATGCCTTGGATTCTCATGTTCTTTTACATACACCTTTGTCACATCATATAGCAATAATTTCTTTACCATCTATATTTTTGGAACCCAAGCTTAATTTTTATGAAGGTAAGGTTAACTCAAAGCTACATCTATGATCATTCAATGAAACATCTTTGGGCTATGTGTCCAGTGATTGGCTCTTTACTATGTTTTTATCTCATAGTTTAAAGGATTATGTATTACAATGGTTCTATGATCTTCCTAATTAGTCCATCAAAACATTCAATCCATTGTTATTTATGATTTTGGCACACTTTTCAATCAACATCAATAAGGTTTCCTATGCTCAAGTGGCACAACTCAAACAAAAATCTAATGAACCAATCTTTAAATATACATTGCGTTATAAAACTATATTAGCAAAGATGACTAGCCCCATGGTAGATAGAGAACTCTAAGACATATTCAAGTAGATTTTGTTACCAAAATTACATTAATCTATTATATTCAATAATTTTCCATCATTTATAGATATTTTTCATATAATGAAATAATGAGAAGTCAAGATTCTCTCCATGGGAAAACTAAAGCACAAATCTGGATTACATTCAACTACTAATATTTTTAATAATTACCCATGCAAGGTAAATACCAATGAGAATAATAAATATTAAAAAAATGTAGCTTTAGATCCACCTCCTTGAATTTTCCTATTAGCTCCTCTAAGGAGACATTTCATGAATCTTCCTTATTGTCCAACATAGGTTATACATAACCTCTTGGAATACAATGTCATATCTCTCCCTCCCATAAAAGAGGTTGATACAAATTGTCATCTTCCAAATATATATGATTCCAATGAATTATGTGACTATTATAGGGCAATAGGGCATGCTAAAAATAGATACATTATCTTATGACATAAGATGCAAGATTTTATAGAATCTAATATAATTGATCTGGGTACTCCTATAGAGGCACCTAGTAGATAATAAATGGAATCAAAAACATTTAAAATATTTTTAGATGTGTTTACAAAAAATGCAAATAATGAGGTAACAAGAACTTCAAGTGTTAATTATAAATATGAGGAACAACCACCAAAATCATCCTATCAAACTCAGATGATGGAAACACACCCTTTAAATAATAGCATTAGGGAGTATCATTCTATAGTACTAGATAAAACTCTTATCACTTCTCCATAACAGAAGATTGTCAATGATGACACAAATTTTCATGTGCTCCTTATATGATCATACATTCATCATCATCCTATTTAGAGTGTCATTGTTGAAAACTATTAAAGTGTAAACATGTGTACTATCACACTTCTACATCACTTGCTTTATTTAGAGAAAGATATTTCTTAGACAAATAGAGTGATTCATATCTTTAGTTGGCCATGTATATATTTCCATCATGGAGATAGTAATACCATTATATTTTGGGCTAGCACATGTGGCCACTAGATTCATAAACATACTTAGTGGAAGAACATTTGATATGTTTTTTGGTAGGCCTTGGATACATCATTTTCAATCCATCCCATCCATTGTGCATAAATGTCTCAAGTATATACATGTTAAACAGGTATTTATAGTTGAGGGCCTTCTATATGAGTATCCTTTACCTATTTTAGAACCACTTATACAATAATAACTAGTTATAGTTCCAAACATAAATCCTATTAGCACACATATGCTATCAGTTGATCCACCAGCATAGGGGAGTTCTAATCCTATAGTATTACCACGTTCACATACACTCAAAAGGAGACCTATATTAGAGATACCCCCACATTAGAGTTATGTTTTGGATTATAGATATCATATTTATCCTCCACATCCATAGAGATTAATGTTATATCATACAACATACACTATAGTTACATTTACTACTACCATATGGGTCCCCAAGCACCCCATAGTTCACATGGTAGCTCAGTCAGCTACATAGATTCAGATCCCTAATCCACAATAAGTTTTAGATATAAATCACTTAGTACATTTGAATCTTTAAATCCAAATACCTCATCACATAGTATCAATGATCACTATCCCTCTATTTAATACAAGCCACATTGATAATGAGTATCTTATGATATTCATCAATTAGTATATTCCTCTGTACGTGTACATTGATTGTTTTACCTTTCTCCTTATATATAGTTTCATTTAATGATTTATTGTAAATAGATTATATAATTAAAAAAACAAAATATATATATATATATATAATATGTTCAAAATACAAAAAAAATTCGCATATTGCTTATAAAATACAAAATATAGATCGTTTGAATATCCATTTTTGCATTACTTATACTTGTTAGGTAATACATATGATATATATCTTAGTATACTGTATTTTATCATACCTACATGCTTCATTTCTTCTATTAGATTGTGCATGGATTCTTACAGGACTAAGGTCCAACACATACATCCATATTTTATACTATCTACCCACTAGGGAATATACACATAATCATAATTGATACATTCACCCATTGGTGGAATATTATACATAGATCAATATTTACCAAGTTATATCAACTTATACTATTCATATTACTTTTTACTACCAATACTATAAACTCAAATTATGTATGTATTGGTGCTTATATAGATTTGTACCACATGTTCATGTATGATTTCATTTTTAGCTTTCCTTGTTTAGATGTGATTGTGTCTCTTTGATTCTACATATATTCAAGGTCATTTGAATATGACATTATTATATGGATCTATACCACTTCCTTTAATTTCATATAAGATTTGGATATGTGCCCATGTCTTTGTGTGTGCTTTCATGATTATGTTTGTGGAAATTTGAACATGTCCTTGAATGTTGCTCTAATCCAACCTTGTTTATTATTTATGTAAGAGGATATTTGAACATGTCTTTGTATATATTACTTTCTCATATGTAGTGACATGTTACAATATCCCTTTTATTATGTCCCCTTGGTCTAATTTAAATGCCTCATGTGTGTTGTATGTATGATTTTATGTATGTGTCATATCCATGACACTTATCTCTTTCTTATTGGTCGCACACCCAATTTTCAATTCCATGAGTGCCCTCATTCATTTCCCCTTCCTCCTTGGGTGCCTTGATGGACACCATGCCCCATCCCATAGGTGGTTTACTTATATTATTCTCAATTATGTAGTTCATACACATACTTAAATTTTTATATCTATCTTAACAACCTTTTAAATTTTAGATATTACATACATTATGCATTAACAATGTATACTTAGATTATATTACATTTTGATGTCATGTATACACATTATATTGGATTATAACATAGATATCATATGTTTTTAGCCTAGTACATATCATGGAGATATTTCATTTCAAATAAGAACATTAAATCTCCTCTAAAGAGGGGGAATTCATTATGTTTTGTTACAAAGATCAGGCCATCTAAGTGCACTCAAAGTATAGTTTTTAACAGGTAGACACATAATTATAGATATTAGAATCAAGAAAAAATAGATGAAAATATTCAGATAGAGATCAAAGTCATTTTGTATAAAAATAACATAGAATACACTATAATTTAATGTAGGACACAAGCATGTTGTGTTACTATCTAAGGAACTACATTATTATATGATAACCTAGAAATAAGAAAATCTAGATTTGATAGAAGAAAATAATAGTTACAAACCATATTTGCATATTTTTAGTCACAAGTTATTAGATTTAATTAGTTTATGCTCAATTTTTCACAAAATCATACATGGTTTGCTTAGATTAGGGCCATCATTTATGGTATGATCATTTCCATTTTATTTTTAGATATATGTAGACATTAATTGCTATAACTTGGTCTATAATCCATATGCACAAATATCTTAATTGGGGACATGTGGATGGAACATTATTTAAACATGATCAATTTTATACCAGATCATCTTTGATGGAATGGAAAACTCCATGTCATTATCTATATGGTATACTTCAGACACCATTAGCACTAGGTTTTACACTAGATTTATGCCTTATTCCATTTGTAGTTATTGGATTTTCTATATAGTCATTGAGCTTCATTATCAAGTACCTAAGAGGCCCATTGGATATTTTCATTTTCAAGTTTTTAAATCTCCCTAGGTCTATCATACATAGTTTTAGTTACATTGTACAATTCCTATTTCAAATGCATATACTACACATAGGTAGGTAATGGTGGAATCATAACCTACTTGAGTTCTTAAACCATCTGCATAGGAGGGTTAGATAAGCCATAAATCCATTCCAAGTTATTCATCATGTATGATCCACTAATCAAGGGTGCTAAATGATGGATTCTAAACATTATTTAGCTATTGAGCCATCCAGACATAGGGATTGACCAATCTATTAGATTAGTCTAGTCTATTCACCAATTTTATCACTAGTTACACAAATACAAAGAATTTAACTAGGTTTTAGCAATAGTTTTCATATCCAATGAGGTGTATTCATTCCTTTCCTCTCTCTCTGATATTTTTACTCAGTTTTATCACTAATTTTTATATCTCTTAAATAAGAACTGATTCTTCCATGTTTAATTTGTAAGATGTGTAATGGAGCATGCTTCACATACTAAGACCCAAATTCAAGGGCTTCACCTCTTAGGTAAGTCTGGGTATGATTATTTTTCCTTTATCCTATTAATTTCACATTATTTTATTTATAGAATAAAAGTGGGGATGTAGCCATATAACATGTCACTTGAGTGAAATGAGTGTCACTTGAGACCACCCATCCCTAGCTTAGCTCTAGACCTATCTTAGGGCCTATTTTAACCCTTATCTAGATTTTGTATGGGTCTAACACATCCCTAAACATCCAAAATTTAGTCCTAAACCTTTCTTCAGGGATCTAGGCCCCTATTTCCCTAGGTTATACCACTTGGACACTAGTGTAGTTCTATAAACACTAGTATTATGCACTAGTGACCAAGGTACCATACTAGTGTCCTTTGCCAAATTTCAACCACAATGGATATTTTTTAATTCCTAGGACACCTAGGATTGGCCTAGACCTATTTAAAACTCTACACAAGCATCATATTATTATAAATACATTACTTGTATCCCTTTATCCACTAGATCAAAATCAAATGCAAAATACACAAACAAGCTTAGAACAAGTTATGCATAATCAAGGTTATTGATCCTTATTATACCATTATAATCATCTAAAAGTGGTAATTTGATGATAAGAGTGTTTCTTGAGTTACCCTATTCTTATCTTAACCCTAAACCTATCCTAGATCCTTAAACACACTTTTCCAATCATTGAGCAAACCATAATCACCTATAGCTAGCTAAAACATTGTCCTAGGACTATCTTCTTATATCCCAACCTATTTTTTTTATTAGTCTCCTAAGTCAACATTAGCACCACATTTGGGACACTACAACCACATGGTGTAAGTGTCCCTAACTAGGCACTATTATCCTTAGCCTTATCTCTTCCCAATGGATACATTTTCAAATGTGGGCCCCTCCTAAGGTTATCCTAAGCATATTATCTTACCCTCATAATCTATAGATCTCTATAAATACAAATATAATTTACCACTATTCACTATATGGAAATAGATTCAAAATATATTCAAACCAAAGATAAAGTTGATCAAAATTAAGGCATTTGATCCTTATTCTACCACACTTTCTTCATAGTACCATCTACAACATACCTAATCCTAGTTTTCAAATATTTCAAATCTCAAGAAAATTTAAGTCATCTAAGGCCACTCTCATTCTAACATTCACTTGCACATTCAATCAAGCACTAGGTGGGAGAATTGCATTGTGATTGACCCCTCTTCAGTGTATTGGTATGTATGCAACTATATACACAATGGGATGTTTAGGATGCCCAGTCCATCCTAATAACACACAAAATTATTTATCATGCCATACTTGTAAGGATATTAGGGTTTACACATCATATCAAATTTTTTATGCACAACATAGAGTTCCATGTTTTTATAATACATGAAAAAAATATAAAAACACTAGTTTAGGTTCCCCTAAAAAATAGGAACAATCTTATAAAGGGGACATTAATAATATATTGAGGACACTACACATAAATGGTGCTACTATCCATATTAGGTGCTACTATCTAGCAAAGATATAAACACTAGAATCTTTTTGATGACATAGAATACTATCTAGATCTCAAATTTCAGAACCTATATCTCTTGTGATAGTTAGGTTTTATCTAAGTCCCTATTTATTGCTAATTTTAAATAGTCAAACAAGGTAAAAGTTAATAACAAATCATTACTTAATTATTACATATTTATTTGAGTAATTTAGACATCTCAACCCCTTTAATATAGCATAGTATTTTCATTGTAAAACCCTAAAAGGTTAAATCATTTGGTGAACCCATCTTACTTTGAATATTGTTTCAAGCCCTAGCTTGCATTTATAAAAATTTAATGAAATAAATTTTGGGCCAAATACTTCTTTTTTTTTTTAATATATAACCTAGCTAATTAAAATCAAATTTTACATTAGGGTTTCAGTTTATTTTACATTTAATTTAAATTATTGTAAAATGAACCCTAGATTCAAAAACCTTAACCCTAGATACTCTTAGGGTTTGTATCTTTATTTATCTTATTATCATTAGGTATTATTAATTATTCAAAATTCATATATTCTATTATAGTATCTCTCTTTCAATTTATTTTCTATATTCCATCTAAAAAAGATATCTCACTTCCCCTAAGAAGAAGTGATAGAGTAAGTGGAAATCCTATAGAGCACATTCAAATTATAGATATTTGAACCTATAAAAATGATAATGGACCTATTAAAATTTTAGATATGAATATTTAACACCCTTATTATGTATAATTTAATTATAATACATCTAAAGATTAAAAATATAACCAAGAATAAGATCAGGTCCACATTGAGGATCAAGATCCACTACTTCCACTTAATGATAATGATATAATTATGAACAAAGATGGGGTATTATAGGCATCCAGAGATAGAATTTGGGAATAACCCAATGATCATGAAAATATATTACAATACATATTAGAAATCAATAATAAGATAAACAATGGTCAATCTTCAACCCCTCTAGTTAATGATGTTACACATTTAGTGGGGCCCACTCAACCAACTCAAATAACACAACCTAAGATTGGCATTAACCATAAGTGATAGATACAACACCTATGAATAGTTTTTATATGCCAAATATATAATCCCTTATGCAGGAGGTTCTTAATCTATAATATAAGGTGTTACATCTTGAGTAGGGAGTAGTTAAGCCATCACATGATTTAGATTCTGACATTCTATTGCATACACCTTTGGCACATCACATAGAGGAAACTCCTTTTCCATATTATTTCATGGCACCCAATATCACATTATATGATGGAAAGCGTGACCCATATCATCACCTTAGATCCTTTCATGCAACATGCTTAGATTATGTGTCTAATGATTAGCTTCTTATAAAGTTATTTCCACACAGTCTCAATAATTATGCCCTACAGCAATTTTATGATTTATCTAACAAATCTATGATGGAATTAAATCCTTTATCCAATATTTTATTATCACACTTTTCTATCAACATAAGTGATAACATATCATATGCACAAGTGAATTAGCTAAATCAAAAGTCAAATGAGCCCATAGCCAATTGTGTATTATGATACAAGACAATACTATCAAAATTGACTAGACCCACATTAGATAGAGAGATTCAAAATATATTTAAATATATTCTATTACCACACTATAAAAAGATATATTATTTAAGAAGTTTACACATTCATCAATATGTGTCATAGAGTTAAGGAAAGAGTGGTTAAGTTCTTAGCAATGGGCAAACTCAAATACACAAATGGATTAGATTCAAATATCAAGAGTACAAAAAAACCTCAATATAGGGTAAAGACCATAGAAAAAAAAATTATTAAAAGGCCATAGTCAATGCAACTTTATATCTTTGTCTTAGATTAGTTCTATCAACTTCTCAGCATAGATTCTTCAATAATATACCAGAGTCACCAGCATGAGTTTTACATAAATTATTGGAATACAATTTCATATATCTCCCTCCCATTAAAAAGGATGATATGGAATAGACTCTTCCAAATATTTATGATTCAAATGAATTCTATGAATATCACAGGGCACCAATCCACATGACAAATAAATTCATTAGCCTAAAGCACAAGATATAAGATCTTAATGAGGCGAACATTATTAATGTGGGAACACCCATAGAAGTACTAAAAAAAAAAGATGATTAAGATATTTTATGATCCTTTCCTAAAGCATACAACTAATTTGTTAAGGAGAACATCAGGTGTTCACTATACATACCACACTCGTCCACCACTAGTTTCTTATCACATAGCTATAGAGGAGACACATCATTCTACATAATATTATTGGTATGTATCACACTATAGTGCCACTGAGACCACATATCACATTTTTAGAGTAAGATATTATGGATGATGACAAATAGTTACATGCACTCTTCATATGATCATATATATACCACCATCATATTCATAGTGTTATGGTTGATAATGGGTCAAGCATAAGCGTGTGCATAATGACACTTATAGAACTTGGGCTACATAGAGTGGGATGTATTCCATATATGTATAGTCATTAGTGGTTTTAGTGTCCATATTTAGAGATCTATTAAGTATATTATGCTTCTATTATAGGTTAGACCATCACACATAACCCCTTAGTTCCCAGTCGTACCTAATGCAAGTGTATTTTATATATTATTAGGTAGGTCATGGTTATAAAAAATTCAATCCATCACATATATAATACACTAATGCTTAAAGTATATATATGTTAACTAGGTGGTTAAGATTGAGGGTGTTGTTAAGACCAACACCCCCCATCTTTTTTTTGAAAGGGGACCCATGTGATTATTTTTAGAACTTCTATATCCTGGAGTAAATGTGAAAGGTTATTTGATAATGTTTTAATGTTGATAAAAATCATATTAAAGGTTATTAATTGTAGGTTACATGAGAGAAGTCAAGGTTCCTAAAAAATAAACCCTAGTAGTTTGAATTTAAACATTCATGGGAAAATCTAGTAAGAAATTTTATGCATAATCAAGTTTTAGCTTAGAGTTCATGAACTTTTGTAGAAATAATGCTTTATGCTTGTTTACTGGATTTGATCCAATGGTGCATCAAGCTCAAAATATTTTAGAAAGGCATATAATTAATGATTCAAGCCCTAGAAAGGATTCAATGGTGATCTCTTGATCGAAGGTTTTAAATATAATGGTGCAAAATAAATTTCATTGTTTTAAATTTGACAGGTTCACTCCTATCATTTGAAATTTATGAGGACATATTTGATAAGATCAAACCCATCAAATTTAACTTAGACAATTTATTAAGCCTAATCAAATGGGGTATTTCTAAAGCCTTTTTTAAGAAATTTTTAGTTTTCTTATGAAGGAAAGATTGAGACATAAAAATATTGGCCTAAGTCTTTTTTACTAATTAAAAGGGTAAGCATCTTAAAAGATCCAATGGTGATCATTTTCTCACTAGATTTGATCCAATAGTGCACATCAACACAAAAGATATAAGATCTCCTAAATGATATAATGGTTGTTTCTTCCTCACTAGAATTGATCCAATGGTGTGAGCCAATTAAAGAGTTTTTGAAGGACTTGAAAGCTTGACACATGGAATAATAAATAAGATAAAATATCAAGAGCCAATGAAATTCAAGGACCTATAGTTGGATTTTAAAAGAAAAATAAAAAGGACTTTTGAAAACCAATGGTCACTCTTCAAATGAAATTTATGAAAATTACCATGAAAGTCATGGAACCCTACCACATAAGCTCCACATAAGTATGGAGGATACAAATGAAAGATATTTCATTATTAAAAACATAGGAGAGATGATAAGTAAGGTTCATTCATATCTAAGGCATGTATGAGATCAAAGTTGGATGTTTTTTTCATTAAGGTAAAAAAACCCAAAACCCTCCATAAATAAGACTAGAATCAGTTCAAATTGATTATGCGACACTTGATATAATTACAAACTAAATTCAGAGTAGGTGACTTAATAAGAAATTTGATAGATTTGTAATTACCATATATTGTTATCAATGGCATCAGGTAGGAAACAAATGAAGATTGAAGCAGAGCTTTATCTAACTTCAGATGGTGAAGCAAGGGTCTTTAGAGACATAGAGCTGGATTTAACAGCATTGAATGTATATGGAATCAAGAATTGGTCTAAATTATTATTCTTTGTTGAAGAGTTGAAACCAATTTCTTAGGAAGAAAAGATGAATTCTTTAGTATACCAAATATACAAGGATTTAGTTTCAATTCAAATGTCAAGCATTCATCACATAACTGCTAAATTAGAGGTAATGCATTGAATCAACCTTCTTATTCCTATTTTCATTGACTGTAGAGTAAATGGAGAATGGATTATTGATTAATGAAATGCCAAAAAAGTTAAATGCATAGCTCACATGGCCTTTGAGACTTAATATAAGTTCCCTTTACCTCATGTTGATCTTTCATCCTTGAGAGAATGCAAAAATTCCCAGAACCTAGATTCAATTATTTCACCTTGGGTAATCAAATGTTCCCATGTTTTTAGAACACTTAATGGTTATATTATTATTACCTAATTTAGAGAAGGTGTTTGCGTAACTATGACCTTATTGAATAGAGCATTTAGTGCCTCTTCTACAACTTATGTGAGTAAGGTCCAGGTGTCTTACGTCTATTGCATGTTGGAGCAGAACCTAACCCCTCATATTGGAGACTTAATAAGTTTATTCTTGGCCAAAAAATTTACAACCATCAAGAGAAAGACCTCCAGACATTTATTTATGATGTCTTACCTTTGAGACTCACTCCTAGCCTCTATTAATTTCCCTATAATCTAAAATTGGTCCCTGAATGGTAGGACTACTATTTCCCATCAATACTCAAAATTTCATATTTTAAAATAAAATAATCATATGCAATTCATATGTGATGGTGTCTTCCCAATCATTTTTGATATAATAACTAGTATTCCTATGCCTAGAATTCATCCTCTAATCAAAAAAAAAAGTGGAGACCATGGGGGATGTGTGGTTCTATCCATATTACACTATAATAAGGATAGAAAGAATCATGGTCCAACCATATAGATTGCCCATATATATTCCCAGTAAGCTTGTATAGCAATAAATTGCTTATCAAATCATGCAGGGCAAAGATTGGCACTTTAAGAAGAATAAAAAGTTTTAGGTTCATCCCTTCCCATTAGAAATTGGTAGAATTATAATCAAGGATTAGAAATAAATAGAGATCATGGTGGTGCATAGGAACACTTTTGATTTCCAATTAGATGATCTTAAGATGTGGAATCTGAATAATAGAGTGGTTAACCATATTTGGGATAGGATGGTCCCAAAAACTGAGTAAAAACATCAACCAAGAATGGTAGATGGTATTTACACAAGGACAAATAAATTTGAATAAGTGTTATCTAGGGTTAAAAATTACAACACAACATTACAACATAGGCTGCTTAGGGATAATAAGCCTTCAGGAAAAATATGGTAATTACATCATTTACAATATCACCTATTTTTAGGATCATCTAGGACTACACATCAAGAACAACCTATCGAGGGACAATTTTTTGAGAATCAGTAGGAGAATTGACAAAGTCATCTCAAATTGAGTAACTTGAGGATACAAGAGCAAAAGGTAAATCTATAAGTGAAGAGTCTAAGATTGATCAAAGCCCTATTGAAAGCCTCCAAATTTGAGAATCCCCTCCAAGGACTTCTTTTCTAATAGAAGTTATCATCTCAATTACTTTGGAAACAAGATAAATAGTAGAGAGTGCCCTTTTTAACATCATTGCTCCTTATGGTTCAAATAAGGAATAAGATTGATCTGAGGAAGTAGACAAGGAATAAGTTCCATTGAGCAGTCGAAAGAGATAGGTATAATTAGCCTTAGTTCTTTTGGATTCAAGAAAGAGACCTACGTTAACTTTCACTAACCCTACTAGTGAAATAAACTTCTTTAGTTATGAGAATCCTATGTATGGACTAACCATTAATGATTTGTTTGCTTATGGGAAGTTGTATAAAATCCCATCTCTTTCTCCTTCACTATCTTTGACTCAAGTGGACATAGGTGTTCAGGATAATGCCAAGCCATGAATCTAGGATATGTTGAAAAAACAAACAAAAAGAAGCATTAAGATTATTCACAAGAAATAAATTCAATGGGTTGGTACCCTAGGAACCTCTAAGAGTTCAAATGTAGAGATTATAAAATAACCATAGGTGAAATAGTTTGATCCTCAAGTCAAATTTAATCTAGAGACATTAACTCTTAAAAGAGTAGTGACTAAGAAAGTCACTGTTGGTACTGAGGAGTTCACCTTTTAGAAGGTGGAGCCATTTATAGGCTTAAATCGTATTCTATGATAGGTAATAGGGGAGCATCCTACTTTTCAAGAGGATGTAGCTAGTGTGGTACTGGCCCAATCAATAATGGCCTTGGCTAGAATTCAAGGATTGAAAAAAAGAATACTCAACTTGGAAATAGAAAAGCAAGATTTGGAAGCTCGGGTGTTCTTGAATTTTTTTGAAAATATATTGCAAATGTTGAAAAAATCCTTGATGGTTGCATTCAATAATTTGAAAAGAATTAAGTCTAGATTGAATGGTTTATTCCATCAAGTTGAGATGGCATAAACCTTAATCACCCAGTGGAAAAATTCACAAGCTTAGATGGAGGAGCCCATCAAGGTGCATAAGATAAAGTAGGCCTTGAACTTCAAGATTATCAAACTTAGACATCTAGATATCCTCATGGTAGTTTTGGTAGATAAACAATAATATTTGATCACCTAGAGTAGTGATGTTAAGGACTTCATGAAGAGAGACATATATTTGGTAAACCATATTGTGAAACTTTTAGAGAATATATTAAATAACCTTTCTCAAACCACTACTTTAGGTTTGATTGATGATGAAGAATTCAAATAGAGGGTTGATAACCACATCTAGGGCATCATAAATAGCCAAGGTCATTTATCTAAGGAAAACCAAAATACCCTTGATACCATTAATTTTGTAGGGAAGCAAATTGTAGAAGTATAATGTGTCAATGAACTTGTATCTTGGGTAGATAGTGAATTTTACAAGTTAGAAGATAAAGAAGGGGATTGTCTAATGAAGCCTACAATGGATTTTTATCTGATCAAGGAGCAATACACCAAGGTAAAAGACTTCCTTACATAGGGATAATTAGAAGGACCCACCAATGGAATTCCTAAAAGAATATTCTTGTTGTAAATTATATGCTAGTCTATTAGTATATACTCTTTCTTGTCAAGTTGGCATGATTGTTTTCACATTGTAGCTTTATATCAAAGACAATTGTCCTTATCCACATTTAGGTATTTTTAAAAAGTTAACTAGTTAATCACTTATTTTTATTATAAATAGGTAGATGGTTACCATTTGTAAAGAGAAAGTTTTTGAGCATTTGATACTAAGAGCATTTAAAACAACTAAGGAATTCTAAAAAAGATTGTCTAGATAGTTTTCATTAAATGTCTATGTTATCTCTCAATTACATGGAGTTATTTTAAATTTGAATGATTCTCATTATTTGAGTTACATTTTTTGTCATAGGGCTATTAATTTGTCGTAAATACTAAATTGATTGTAAATATCACAAATATAATTCATTTTATTTACTCTATTTTTGGATGTACTTAGGTTATCTAGATCATAATAGCATACCTTTAAAGTAAATTTGATTCTTACTTATGATTCATATGTTTCCCCTAAATTTTGCCTAATTTGTGATATAATTTGAGCTTATGCTATTTAATAACATAAATTGGTTTAAATGTGCTCAAAGTAATTGGAATTTTGTCATAATATTTGAGATGAAAACCTACAATCATGTTTCTTTCTTCTTTACCATTATTTTTTCTTATTTTATCAAGGTTCACTCTAGCTTAGAGGTCATTATTAATAATCATTTAGTTTAACTATGAAATCCTTAGAATTATTTAGTATTCAAATAGTATAGACCCTATTGGTTCCCAACCACTAAATCAAATAAATATCATGGACAATTTTCATACTTTTCTTCTATTCTACCATAGACAATCACTGAATAGTCACAAACTAAAATTCATGCCATGGATTCTCAAAATCCTAAAATGAGAAGTGTTATTCAACACTAAGAGCACATATGGTATGATTAGAAGCATAAATAGGAAAAGCTCCACTAATGCTAGAAGCAGGGACTTTTTAAAGACGCTTAATATGTTTTGAAGTAGATTTGGTCAAAATTATGGACATTTTACATGATTATGTTTATTTTAACATAGATTGTGTAAAGATTGGTAACCTTTGTAGAAATATGACTTTTATTATTAAAAATATATTACTATTTAGAGTTAGGATGGCTTATTTTACTTAAAATTGACAATTATTTGACAACAAGAAGTTTATTTGAGTCATAACTTGTAAATATTGGTCATCTTTGCATAATTTATTACATCTTTGAACTTGTTTAGTTAAAGATTGATGTCCTTTGTCCTCTTATGAACAATTTTTTGCAAATTAAGCTTAGTGTGAATATTATTATTTATTCTTTGGAAATTAATGTGTTACACCATATTTTAAAATAGGATCTTTAGTCTTCAATCTGGAATTACCAAGAATTAGGACCAGATCACATTTAGAGACTAGAGAACCCTTGCTCGAACTAGAAATTAATAGAAAAAATAAGAAAGATAGAGGTAAGAATAAGTATTCTAAATCTCTACCATCATCACATTTTCAAAGGATTCCTATGCTTGATCCTCATCCAAACATAGCATGGCTTTGAAGTTCCTCTATCAATATACCAAGTGTGGTTCATGATTTACCACGTAATCCAAAACAATATTTGCCAATATTTAGTCCAATTGGTATAATGACTGCTAAAGAACATGTTAAATATTTCAAAGCTACATTAATATTATTTAATTTTATTCATGAAGATGTATCATGTATGTTGTTCTTATTTATATTTAAAGATGTTACATATGAATGGTTCTTCAATCTACCTAACAATTGTATTGTTTCATGGAATAATTTTGACACTATTTTCATTGATTAATTTGGAAAGATCATAAGTCCTTGTGTAATCTATCATAGATTCACAAGTATTAAGTGAGATACAAGTGAACCTATTAGTTCATTTAATACCAGATTCCAAAATATGTTTAGCTAGACCATGGATCCATACAAACCTAATGAAGCTTTAGCTTTGTAGGTTTATAAAGATGTTGTTGACCCCTTGACTTCTATGTTTTTGAAGAGAGCTATTCCATTTTTCATCACATTGGCTCAAGCCTATTTTGAAGTAGTGGTTATTAGTGACCAAATGTAACCCCAAGGATAGATGGCTTATTTCATCCTAAATGTTAATCCTCAAATGCCTACATTAAACCTTTTCCCGAGGAATAACAAAAATACTCCAACATAAAATGATTTTCTTAATTTTAATGTATTGCCTACTATTCATGCTACCCATAATCAAAATCTAGGCTTCTTGAGCTATCAAGTTACCAATGGATTTCATGACAATGATCAGAAGGCTTTAGTGCCTACCAATGTCATCAAAAGTAACCAAAGTCAAAATGTTGAGGTTCTAAAAAATGAGAGTTAATCTATATTGAAAATGGTACATAAGCTTAGCACTAATTTTATCCAATTAAAAAAATAAGTTGGTAATGATAATGGCAATTATGGAAGGAACTTCAATTTCCAAAAGTTCAACAAACTCAAGAATAGGTTTTAGAATGATAGTTTCTACAATAACAAAGCTAATGAGTCTTTCCCTAGCAAAAAGAATATGGATATAAACCTCACTGATATTCCATTACCATATTATTTTAAGGTGCATGATACTTCCAATCATGGTGAGATTGATTGTATTGAGTTTTGTAAATCTTTTAAAGCTTTTGAAGAAGAACTTGACACGTTTGAAGTGCTTTAAAACAAAGAGGTTACTACAAATTCTTCTAAATCTAAACCATCTGACCAAGTGCATATGGTGGAAACATTTAATTTCCCTTTTAAATAAAATAATGAGCTTGAGAATATTCTTGAGGAAATTCAAGAATTTTAAATTTTTTTGAAGATATATCCTCTGAGAAATAGGGAACAAAACAACCATTGACTACCTCTACCGCTCCTAACAATTATGGGACCCCTCCAAACACTATATTAAATAATAATATTGAGCCTCCTAAATGAAGTTATTCTAAGTTAATGTTAACTATTGATCCTCCAAGCAAAGATAGCTACAACATTATGAAAGATATGAAAAAGATTAAAGCTAATATCACTCTGCATGAGCTAACTCAAATCACAAAACAAAGAGACTTACTCTTGGAATATTTTTCAAATAAAATTGGGAAACCCCCTATGAATTATAGTGAAAATGTAATTACACAAATTATCAAAGTAGACTCCCAACCTTTTTTACTTACAATCAGGACATTTGGAACAAATGTTCATAATTGTATTTTAGATTTAGGAGCCTCAACCAAAATTATGCCTATTGGGATATGTGAACAACTCATGTTAATTCTAATAAAATATAACAAGGTAGTCACTCAATTGTATAAATCTAGAGTTAAGGTTGTATGATAATTATTAAATGTGCATATAAAACTAGCTAATGAACCAAGGGTTCATCAATTCATTTATAACCAAGTGGTAGAAATGCCTAGTGATTATGGATTGATTTTAAGTAGAGAATGGACTAAAGCTTTAAATGGTTATATGTCTAATGATTGTTCACACTTATGGATTCCTTGGAAAGGTGTGCCAAATTAAATAAGAGTAGAAAGTGAACCTCAAATGAAACACATGATAACATAATATAATGTTATTAATGAAAGGGTAAATTTCTTAGATTTTGAATTGGGAGTTTTCACTTTGGAAATTATGAAAGAACCAGTTTCTAAGTTTTCTTTTCAAATGTGTGGCTTGTGGAAGTTGTACATTGATGGTGCCAAGTGAAAACTAGGATTAGGAGCTAGTATTGTATTGATTAATCCTTTAAAAAATAAATACCATGTAGATTATAAGCTAAAATTTCCTTACACCAATAATTTAGCTAAGTATGAGGCTCTCATACTTTGATTCTAGTTCACCATTAAACATAAATTTAAAGCACTCCTTGTCTATGGAGAATTTGAACTTATGGTTAACCAAGTGAGAAGTAAGTACCAGTGAAAATTGTATTACTTAAAGAGATATAAGTTTAAGGTGTGGGATTTTATCGAATCTTTCGATGCCTTTAACATATTAGCTATTCCAAGAGAAGAAAACAAAACTACTAATGAGCTTGCCTTTACTACAACTAACCTCATGCCTAATCATGATTATCAAAGCATTAGTATTGAGCTAATACCTTGTCCTTTAGTTATTGACAATATAAATCATTTCCAAGTTTTCAATGATGATCAACAAATCATATATTTATTAACTAATTATGGGGATTTTGAAGCTCACATTATTGATGAGATTGATGAAACTTCTCATGAGGAGGAATTTAATGCTAAAATCATCTAATTAACTGATAATTAGATACTTAAAGGGATGATTTCATTAGAAAGACTATTTGATTTTGAAAAAAAAATTGAACCACCCAAGAAACCCAAGGTAAATGGTAAGGATTATGTTATGTACCTAGGGATATGATATATGGGTTGATGGAGATGCTGACATGTGGCACACATCCCCTTAGTTAGTTATATGGGTACAATATATTAGGATAATAGAGTAACTTGTGGAAGTAGTACATTAGGTAATGGTTGGCCTACATTCTAACCCATGGATGGGTAACCTCCTAATCCAATGTAGGCCGACCATTACCCAATGTACTACTTCCATAAGTTACTCTATTATCCTAATATATTGTACCCATATAACTAACTAAGGGGATGTGTGCCACATGTTGGCATCTCCATCAACCCATATATCATATCCCTAGGTACATAATAGATTAACATACAATTAATCTTGTCTCACATGATTAGCCCCAAATGGTGAATATAGGGAAGGCTTGCACTGAAATGGAAAACAGAAAATCTAGAGAGTTGATTAAAAAATACAAGGATGTAATTTCTTGGTCTTATGAATATCTAAAAATATTTGACCTGAGGGTCATTAATCATACCATACATCTTCAATAAGGTTGAAAACCTTTTAGATAGAAGTAAAGGCTAGTCAAACCTATTGAATAACCCATGACTTTTAAATAATTCAAGAAGCTATTGGATGTAAGGATAGTGTTTCCTATTAGACATTCCACTTCGGTGGAAAACCCAATCCTAATCAGAAAAAAGAATGTAGAAATAAGATTGTACATATATTTTATAAATCTGAATAGAGCATCTAAAAATGAAAATTATCCTTTATCTTCTCTCGACCAAGTTATCCAAACTACTTTAGGATATTCCATGATATATTTTTTTGATGGATTTTCTAGGTATAAGTAGGTGTTTTTTGCTCTAGAAGATAGGATAAAAATAGCTTTTACTACTAAATGGGGAACATACACTTAAAAGAGAATGCCTTTTGGATTAGTTAACATAGGGGAAACTTTTTAAAGGGCCATGGATCATGATTTCCAAGGTTTAGCGGGCAAGTGTATCATCATATATATGGATTATCTTACAGTATTTTTGAAAAATAGAAAATAACACTTTATACATTTGAGACAAGTATTTGATAAATGTAAGAGGTATGGCATATCTCTTAACCCCAATAAAATCATATTCTATGTCACTAAGGGAAAATTTTTGGGACATGTAATTACCAAAGATAGAATCTCTATCGATCTTGATAGAGTAGAGGCCATTCTAAAATTAGGTTGCCCAACAATCAAAAAGAACTTAAGTCATTCTTTGGTAAGATTAATTATACAAGGAAGTTTATTTTGGGCTTTACTGAGATTGTTAAACCTTTGAATGGCATGCTTAAGAGAGATGATTTAATTTCTTAGAATCAATAATCTAATAAGGCCTTCACTAATATTAAGAAGGCAATTACTAAAGCCCCAGTCTTCATAAGTCCTGATTTCTCAAAGGATTTATATCTATATTTGTTTTCTTATGAGCATACTATGGTTGTAGTGTTCACTCAAAAGGTTGAGGGGAATGATCATCTTATAGTTTTCATGAGCACCCATTTTTAAAATATAGAAGTGAATTATTCTATGATTGATAAGTAAGCTTATGCATTAGTAAAGGCAATTAAAAAATTAAGACATTAACTCATTAGAAATAAGGTACATGTTATATTACTTGATCCAAATACAAAACTTATGTTGAGTTATAATGAGCTTGTACAAAGAAGAGGTAAATGTATGTAAATTATACAACAATATAATATAGAGATGATAATTTCCAAATTACTGAAATGTTAAGGTCTAGTTCAGATGATCACTACTATTGATCCAAAAGTTCATATCATGCAAGTAGATCAACAAAACTTTCAACCTAATGAGTGGTATGATTGTATTATCCATTTACTTGTCAATGGTGTTTATCCCATAGGATTTATAAGAGAAAAAAAGAGAGCCTTAAGGCTCAAATAAACTCATTATCTCATCAAGAATGGAGTATTATATATGAGGAACTTTGAGGGAATTTATTTGAGATGTGTGTCCAAGTAAGAATTAGCTTGGATTATGACAACCTTTCATGAAAAAATAGGAATTGGACACCCTTTAGGAAGAACCATCACTCATAAGATTCTCAAGGTTAGGTATTATTGGCGCACACTCTTCAAAGATGCTTAGATATTTATCACAAAGGAATGCTAGATCTTTAACACAAAGGAACCTAAGGTAGCCATGCCTTTACAACCTGTAATAATAGATAAACCTTTTACGTAATGGGGATTATAATTTGTTGGAGTAATAAACCCCATTTATTCTTAAGGTCATAAGTATGTCTTGACTACTATGGATTATTTTACTTAGTGGATTGAGGTAGTAACCACTAAGCAATGTAGAACAGAGGAACTAATTAATTTCTAAAAATAAATATTTGCACTATATTTAGAAACCCAATTTCTTTGGTTTGTGATAATAAATCTGCATTCATTTATATTGAATTGATGGAATGGGCTTGTGACCAAGGCTTTACACTCAAGTTTTCTTCTAATAAATATCCTCAAGGAAATAGTGATTCTGAATCCACAAAGAAATATTTGATGAAAGCTATAAAGAAATTTGCTAAAGATAAACCTAGAACATTGCATAAACTTCTTATTTTTACATTATGGGTAGATCAAACTAGGATCAAACAAGATCTAAAAGCTTCACCATTTTTGTTGGTGTATGCTTAGGATCCCATATTTCCCATAAATTTGAAGTTTCTTATATTCACATTCATGAAATAATACATAGAAGATTGTCAAAAACTTGCTAATTCTTGGCTGTTAGCCATTATTCAAATGGAAGATACTAGTGAAAAAACATTTATAGAATTTAGTAGACACTAATCAATCATGAAAAGGTGGAATGATAAGAGATCCAAAGTGAAGGTATTTAGATAGGGAGATCTAGTCATTGTTTGGGACAAGGCATTATAACCCAAAGGTAAACATGTTAAATTCACTCCTTTATGGATTAGTCCTTACCAAATTATAAAAATCTTGGGAAAAAATACTTTCAAGTTGAAAGATCTCCAAGGAGAAGATTTCACATTGCCTACTAATGGATAATATCTCAAACATTACTTTGTTGTTACAACACCAGAGGTCTTCATGGAATAAATGTGTAAGATTGCTAAAATTAAAATAGGTAGGCTAGTTAGTTCTCTTTCTTGCTTTGTTTTTTATTCCTTACTAGGTTTGTGTATATATTTTTTATTTGTATTTTATTTTTTCTTTATTATTATTACTTGCTAGTGTTCCTTGGTTGTGGTAAAGTATCATGTTATTATTTGTTGGTTTGGAATTTCTCAAAAGTGTGAATATAAATCTTAGAAATGTGACCACGGCTGGCAATAAAGTAGTATGAAACAACTAGGGGTATTGGTATAAATTAGTATAGGAATTTATTGTCCTACAAAGATTTATACCTCATTGTACATAAAAACTTGGTTCTAAGAAGAATCATATGTATAAAATGTGAATTTAGTTTATTAACTCATATTCATTCTTACACTTAAAACATATTCTTGTCATGGACTAAAGTTTCACTTAAAGGGGAGAGTATCCTAATGCCAGAGAATTTAACCAAATCCTTAAAACTAGGTTGTAGTGGTTTCCAACCTTTATAAAAGGACCAAAAAAAACTCATTACAGAATCTATATAAATAGAAACAAAGGTGATTCAGGTAATCTCCATTGGGGCTATGGATGCCTGGCTAGCAGTGGAGCAAGACCTTGAGTGGAACCAAAGGTATCTCTATCAGGGGTATAGATGCTTGGCTAGTAGTAGAGCAATGCCCAAGCCTCCCCTAAATTAAGAGTGATTATTTTTAAACAATATCTAAAGAATTCAAAGTTTAAATGTAATGTACCAAAAGGATATTAACCTAGATGTTATTTCTTGAAATTCATGACAATTAGTAAGTGGAATCAAAGCACACACTACATGTTTATGTTTTAATATCTAAGTTTAAATTTTATACATAAGGAACTTGTTTCAACCAAAAGTTAATTCAAGAGAGATTATATGTCCAAAAAGGGATATAAAATTCATGTACAAGTTTAAACCAGAGCCCTGTGTTCCAACATATTGCTATGTTTCCCCTGTGAGTCACCATATATTGAGACTAACACCGCCCCATCTTTTTTTTGGGAAAAGGGCCCATGTGATTATTTCTAGAAGTTTTATATCCTAGAGTAAATGTGAAATATTATTTGATCAAGTTTTTTATGTTGATAAAAATCATCTTCAAGGTTATTAATTGTAGGTTTCATGAAATAATTTAGGTTTCCCAAACAATAAACCCTAACAGTTTGAATTTAAATGTTTGCAAGAAAATATAGAAAGATATTTTATGTATAATCCATTTTTGGCTTAGAGTTCATGCACTTTTGTAAATCTAATGCTTTACGCTTGTTCGTTGGATTTGATCCAATGGTGCATCAAGCTCAAAGTCTTTTATAAAGGCATATAGTTAATGATTTGGGCCCTAATAAGGATCTAATGATGATTAGTTGATCAGAGGTTTTAAATCTAATGGTATGAAATAAATTTCATTGTTATAAATTTTGATATGTTTGCTCTCATCATTTGACATCTGGGAGGACATATTTGATAGGACCAAACCAATCAAATTTAAACTAGAATATAAATATTTTATCATCTTAAATTTGGAAAGTTTTCCCTCATCATTTGACATCCATGAGGACATATTTGATGGGATAGAACCGATCAAATTTAACTTAGATAATCCCCAAAGCTTTGAGATCTCTTAATGGTTGTACACATGGCATTTAGTTATTGGATCAATAAATTTCATTATTTTAGATTAATAGGTTTGTCACCATCATTTGACATCTACAAGGATGTATTTGATGAGACTGAACCTATCATATTTAAATTAAAATATAAATATTTTATTATCTTAAAATTTTCAAGTTTTCCCCCATCATTTGAAGTCTGTGAGGACGTATTTGACAGGACCAAACACATCAAATTTAACTTAGACAAATTATTAAGCCTAATCAAAGGGGACATTTCTAAAGCCTTTTTAAAGAAATTTTAAGTTTTCTTATGAAGGCAAGATTGAGACATAAAAATCTTAGCCTGAGTATTTTTTAATGATTAAAAGGGTAAGCATCTTGTAGGATCCCATGGTGATCACTTGCTTGATGTATTTGATCCCTTAGTGCACATCAACAGAGAAGCCTCAAAATCTCATGAAGGATCTAATGGTAATAATTTTCTCTCTAGATTTGATCTAACAGTGTGAGTCAATTGAATAATTTCAAAAGGCCTCAAAATCTTGACACATGGAATAATCAATCATCTCAAATATCAAGAACTAATGAAATGCAAAGACCTAGTTTTGGATTTTGAAAGCAAAATAAAAGGGACTTTTGAAAACCAATGGTCACTCTTCAAATGGCATTTATAAAAATATACATAAAAGGCATGGAACCCTACGACATAAGCTCTACATAAGTATGGAGGATCCAACTGAAATATATTTCATGATTGAAAATGTAAGAGAGATGATAAGTAAGATTCCATCATATCTAAGGCATGTATGAGATCAAAGTTGGGTGTTTTGGTCACTAAAGTAGAAAAACCCTAAACCCTCCATAGATAAGTCTAGAATTAGTTCAAATTGATTATGTGACACTTGAGATAAATTTAAACTAAATTTAGAGCAGGTTCCATAGTAATAACTTTGATAACTTTGCAATTACCATACACTGTTATCAATGGCAGTGGCCAAGAAATAGATGAATATTGAACCATAGATTTATCTAACTTCAAATGGTGAAGGAAGGGTCTTTAGAGACATAGATTTGGATGCAATAGCATTGAATGTATAGGGAATCAGTAATTGGTCTAAATTGTTCTTCTTTGTTAAAGAGTTATAACTAATTTCTCAGGAAGAAAAGAGGAATGCTTTAGTGTACCAAAGATACAAGGATTTATTATCAATTAAAATGGAAGGCCTTAATCACACAACTACTAAACTAGAAGTAATACATTGGATTGACCTTCTTGTTCTTATTTTTATTGACTACATAATAGATAGAGAATAGATTATTCATGAGAAATGCCAATTAAGTTGCATGCATAGCTCCCATGGCCTTTAAGACTTATTATAATCTCCTTTTATCTCATGTTGATCTTCTATCCTTGAGAGAATGGACAAATTCCCAAAACCTGGATTTGGTTCTTTCACCTTGGTTAATCCAAGGTTCCCATGTTATTAAGACCCTTAATGGTGAGATTGCTATTACCCAATTTAGAGAAGGTGTTAGGGTAGTTATGACCTTATTCAATAAAGCCTTTAGTGCCTCTTCTAAAATTTATGTGATTAAATTCAATGTGTCTTATGTCTATTGCATGTTGGAGAAGAACTTAACCCCTCCTATTGGAGCCTTAATAAGTTTCTTCTTGGCTAAAAAAATTACATCAATCAAGAGAAAGACCTCCAAACATTTCTTCATGATATATTACCTCTTAGAATCACTCATAGCCTCTATTAATTTCCCTTATATCTATAATTGGTCCCATGATGATTGGACTACCATTTCCCATCATTACTCCAAATTGCATATTTTCAAATATAAGAATCATATACAATTCATATGTGATTCTATCTTCTCAGTCATTTTTGAGATAATCACTAGTATTCCTATACCTAGAATTCATCCTCTAATCAAAAAATAAGTGGAGACCATGTGGGATGTGTGGTTCTATCCAGATTGCACTATAATAAGGATAAAAGGAATCATGTTTCAACCATACAAACTACCCATATATGTTCCCAGTAAGCTTGTAGGAGCAAGAAATTGCTTATCAAATCAATTAAGGCATATATTGGCACTGTAAGAAGAATAAAAAGGCTTAGGTTTATCCCTTCACACAAGACATTAGTGGAATTATAATCAAGGATTGGAAATAATTAGATATCATGGTGGTGCATAAGAACTCTTTTGATTTCCAATTATATGATCTTAAGATGTGTGACCCCAATAATAGAGTGGATAACCATATTCAAGATAGGAAGGTCCCAAAGAATGAGTACAAGCATCAACCAAGTGTGGGAGATGGTATTTACACAATGGAAAATATCTTTGAAGAAGTCTTATCTAGGGTTAAAAATTACAACATAACCTTAAAATTTAGGTTGGTCAAGTATAATAATCCTTCAGGAGAAATATGGTAGTTACATCCTTTAAAATATCACTTGTTATTAGGACCATCAAGGACTACACATCAAGAACCACCTATTGATGGATAATCTTTTGAGCCTCAACAAGGAGAATTGACAAATTCATCTTAGATTGAGTAACTTGACGAATCAAAAGGAAAATTTAAATCTATAAGTGAGGAGTCTAAAATTGAGCAAAGACTTGTTAAAAGCCTCTAATTTCAAGAATCTGCACCAAGCCCTTCTTCCCTAATAGAATTTATCAACTTAATTGATCTAGAAATCATATAAATAGTAGAGAGTGCCATTGTTAACATCATGCCTACTTATGGTTTGGTTAAGGAAGAAGACCCGTCTGAGGAAGCAAGAAAGGAATTGGTTCCATTAATTAGTGGAAAGAGATAGGAAAAATTAGGCTGAGCTCTTGTAGCTCCAAGAAAGAGGCATAGGTTAACTTTCACTCACCCTAATAGTGAAATAAACATATTTAGTGATGAGAATATTATTTATGTACCAACCATTCTTGATTGGTTTGTTTATGGGAAGTTGTATAAAATCCCATCTCTTTTTCCATCACTAGCTCTAACTCAAGTGGACATAGGTGTTTTAGATAATATCAAGCCATGGATTCAGGATATGTTGAACAAAAAAGTAAAGAGACGCATCTAAATTATTCAAAATAAGGAAATATAATGGGTTGGTACCCTAGGAACCTCTAGGAGTTCAAATGTAGAGATTCCCAAATAACCATAGGTGAAGTAATTTCATCCTCAAGTCTAACTTAATCTAGAAACATCAGCTTTTGAAAGAGTAGTGACCAAGAAAGTCACTGATGGTACTAAGGAGTTCACCTTTCAAAATGTGGAGCCATTTATAGGCTTAAGTCTTATTCTAGGATAGGCAATAGGGGAGCATCCTATTTTTCAAGAGGATGTAGCTAATTTGGTACTAGCCCAATCAACAATGGCCTTTACTAGAGTTTAAGGATTAAAACAAAGGATCCTCAACTTGGAAATATAAAATCAATATTTAGAAGCTCAGGGATTCTTGACAATTCCTAAAAATATAAAATAAATGTTGAATAAATCCTTGATGTATGCATTCAAGAATTTTTAAAATTATTAAGTCTAGATTGAATGCTTTGGACCATCAAATTGAAATGGCACAAACCTTAATCACCTAGTGGCAAAATTCTCAAGCTCAGATGGAGGAGCTCATTAAGGTGCATAACACAAAGTAGGCCTTGAACTTCAAGATTATCACACTTAAACATATGGAGATCCTCATGGTAGTTTTGGTAGATAAAAAAGAATATTTGATCACCTAGAGCAGTGATGTTAAGGACTTCACCAAGAGAGACACATATTTGGTAAAATAGATTGTGAAACTTCTAGGGAATCTATTAAATAACCCTTCTCAAACCACTATTTTAGGCTTGATTTATGATGAATAATTCAAACATAGGTTGATACCCACATCTAAGGCATCATAGACACCCAATTTCACTTATTTAAGGACAACTAGAAGACCCTTGATACTATTTTTTTTGTAGGGAATAAAATTGTAGAAGTACAATGTGTCAAAGAACTTATATCTTGGGTAAATATTAAATTTGACAAGTTAGTGGATAAAGAATGGGATTGTCTAATGAAGCCTATAATGGATTTTAAGCTAATCAAGGAAAAATAAACCAAGGAGGAAGGCTTCCTTAAATAGGGCTAATTGGAAGGACCCACCAATGGAATTCCTAAAATAATGTTCTTTTTGTAAAGTATATGCTAGTCTCTTAGCATATACTCTTTCTTGTCATGTTGGCATAATTTTTTTTTGCATTGTAGCTTTATATCAAAGATAGTTATCCTTATCCACATCTAGATATTTTTAAAAAGTTAACCGATTAACTGCCTATGTTTCCTATAAATAGGTAGATGGTTACAATTTATAAAGAGATTATTTTTGAGTAGTTGATACTAGGAGCATTTAATACAATTAAGGAATTTTGAAAAGATTGTTTGGATAATTTTCATTAAATTTATATGCTATCTCTCAATTACACAAAGTTATCTTGAATTTGAATGATTATTATTGTTTGAGTTACATTCTTTATCATAGGGTTATTAATTTGTGTTAAATTCTAAATTGACTGTAAAGATCTCAAATATACTTCATTTTATTTTCTCTGTATTTGGATGTACTTACGTTATCCAAATCATAATATCCAACGTTTAAAGTAAATTTGCTTCTTATTAATGATTGATATTTTCCCCTTGAATTTTACTTGATTTTTGATATAATTTTAGATTATGCTATTTTATAACATAAATTTGTTTAAATGTGCTCAAAGTAATTTGAATTTTGTCATAACATTTGAGACAAAAACCTGCAATCATGTTTCTTTCCTCTTTACCCTTATTTCTTCTTATTTTTATCAAGGTTAACTCTAGATTATATGTAATTATTAATAATCATTTAGTTTAACTACCAAATCCTTAGAATTATTAATTATTCAAATAGTATAGACCCTGTTGGTTCCCAATCACTAAATCAAATAAATACCATAGACAATTTTCATACTTTGCTTCTATTCCACCATAGACAATCAATGAATAGTCACAAACTACAATTCATGCCATGGATTCTCAAAATCCTAAAATGAGAAGTGTTATTCAACACTAAGTTCATATCTAGTATGATTAGAGGCATCAACAAGTGTCTCATATGAGTATCCTCTTCCTATCCCACAAATAGTTTTTAACATAGTTCTAGCATCAACACTAGGTATAGTTCTAGTTTTAGTTCCACTACCAAAATATTGCAAAATTATTAGTTACATCAAAGAGAACAACTCATATGAATACATTATAGCATTCAACAAATTCCTTAGAGTAGGCCAGGTCTACTTCCATAGTATCTACATGCATAGATACTCTCCCATGGAGACCATTATTAGAGAGACCATTACACTAGAGATACATCACATATTTTAAGGGACCTTATTCTACTTAGTTTACACCAAGATAAATTATATTGGAGTCTAGGGGTTCTTATTATATGGTACATACATCACCTATAATTTTTACATCTACCAGATGGGTCCCTAAGACCCCTATAGTGGCACAAAGCTTCACATTTAGTACTACAACATCATAACATCACCTCATAATTAGCTTTAGATTTAGGTTATATAACATATTAGAACATGGGATTATAGTTTTCATTTCATTCCACATGTATGATCATGGTTTCACTATTTAACATAGGTCATGGTGATGGTGAGTCTCCCATGAGACTCATTGGTTAGTATGGTTCATACCCTTATACATACTTCCCTATCTCTCTCTCTCTATATATATACATATATATATATATATGATCATGGTTCCACTATTTAATATAGGTCATGGTGATGGTGAGTCTGCCATGAGACTCATTGGTTAGTATGGTTCATACCCTTATACATACTTCTCTCTCTCTCTCTATCTCTCTCTCTCTCTCTCTCTCTCTCTCTCTCTCTCTCTCTCTCTCTCTCTCTCTCTCTCTCTCTCTCTCTCTCTCTCTCTCTCTCTCTCTCTCTCTCTCTCTCTCTCTCTCTCTCTCTCTCTCCTTATATATAGTTTATTTTCATTTTATTGTACATGTATTATACTCAAAACACACAGAAATAATATAACATGTCAAAATACAAAAACATTCAAATATTTCAAAAACACAAAATTGTTATAGATTGTATGCATTGTTATGTTTACATTTCTACTAATTTTTAGATATTACATATTTCTAGCTATCCTATTATAATTAGTTTTATCATAGACATGTGTTTCACTTGTTATTGTTGAGTGCTAGTAGATTTCAGATAGGACTCCAATCCATTACACTAATCTAGACTAGTTATCATACACCCATTGGGGGCAATTACATCAATTTAGGTTTATACATTTGATACATCCACCCACTTGGGGGCATATCATACACACTTATTATTTCTAGGTTTTATATTTACATACTACACATTCAATTCTATTCATTGATTAATCTTGATATTAATCAGTACTCCTCATTTCTCAATTTCTTTGTTGGCTATCATGATTTAGACTCAATATATATGCATCATATTATTTGCATAGATTTTTATTACATAATTATACATGATTTCATTTCTAGTTCCTATATTAGACTTGATTTTGTTTTTTATGCTTCTTCCATCTTCTAGGGCATTTGAATATGCCATTTTTATATGTATTCTACACCAATTCTCTATTTGTATGCCTTGGACATATTCCCATGTCCCATGTATGTGATTTCTTACTTCTATATTTGGACATTTAAACAAATCCTTCTCTATGTCTCTATGAAAAAATAATTTTTCATTACGTATTAGGACTTTTTAACATGTATTTGTATGTATTCATTCTTATATTTAATGACATGTGCCTATGCCCCTTGTATTATGGCCCCTTGGCCTCCCTTTTGTATGCCTCATGTGCTTGTATGATTTATTATTTATATGCATCTACATCATGACACTTGTATTTGATTGTTACACACACACACACACACATACACACACACACACAACAATTTTTGATGCCATGAGGGATTTCATGCATCTACCCTATCATTCTTAGGTTTTGTAATGGAAATCATGCCCCATACCCCTAGGTGGTTAGTCAAATTTTGTTTTTATATACATTGTTTACATATATATTGACACCCTTATGCAATGTTAGATTAAAACATACATCTTAAATTTCCTACTTATGATAAGATATATTTACATTATTATATTATGTTTATACATTAAATTAGGATATCATTCACATGCTCTGACTAACATAATTTACAAAGCTACTTATTTAGAGGGAATTTCTTACATATATTTCAAAACTACCCTCAAAAGAGGGGGAATTCATGGGATTTTATCATAGAGATCATGGTCCTACATTGATTTTCAAAGATACATTTCAACACACATGATCATTTTCATATACTAGACTCATAACAGACACAAAACATAACAAATATTTATAATTCAATCCAAATCACTCAAAAATTAGACCAAGTAGTCCATAACACCCAAATTGGGACACTAGTTACACTACATGTTGTTTTCAAGTAAACGGCATTAATTTCTAGTATCCCCATGCTCATAACAATCCAAATCATTCATACCAGTACACTAGGTACCTTATATATTTATATAGATATAGTTATAAGTTTGGTAATTATGATTAGATTTAGCTCAAATATATTCATTTCAGCTCATATCCATTCTAGTTACTCATATTTTGTGGAATCATGTGCAACATGATCATTCATAAATTCATATCAATTGCATAGGTTCAAATATTACATATTTGATTCAAATTTAGTATACTCAAATACTAGATTAGGAACATGTGCATGGCACATAGTCTCCATATACTTAGCTTTACATAGGTTGATTAGATGGAATTTCAAACTCCTTGTCATTATCTATGTCATATTAATTTTAAATAACATTACAAGTTGTCACTTTAATCATGAATTACTTGATTTGTAGTGGTTGTCATTCCTAATTGGGGTAGAGCCACCAAATATACCTGAATGGCCACGAAGCCAAATATATAGTTAAATTGACTCAATTAGATACTTTGAACAATTTATGTGGTATATTTACATATGCATCTACTTGACAAGGGAAAATTATGGATTTATGTCCTAATTGAGTTCTTAATTCACATAAATGAGAGGGTTAGACACACTCACAATCTTACCTAAGATATTCATCAAGATCATGATTGACTAAGTAGGGGTGCATAATGGTGGATTCAAAACCAAATTGAGTTATTGAGACACCAATATGAGGATTAATCAAGACATCAACCTAGTCCAAGCTATTTAATGATATGATCACTATGTACACTCACACATACATTTTCACCAAGTTCATGAATTGATTTGTGTACCCAATGAGGTGTATTCATTCCTTTCCTCTCTCTTTACTTAGCTTTACTTAGTTACATTATTTAAGGATAGTATTTTTTGTTGATCATCTCTTAAGTGAGGACTTATTTTTACATGTTTCATGGCAAGACATTTCTTTGGACAATCTTCCACATACATAGACCCAAATTCTCATACTGAGACTTAGTTATGTAGTATTCACTTCTAAGGTAAATCTAGGTATGCTTATTTTTCTTTTCTAATATTCATTTCACTTTTATACATTATTAACATAAAGGGGGGAAAATTTAATCACCTAAAAGTTGTAATTAGATGCTAATAATGTTGCTTTAGTTACCATATTCATAGCTTAGCCTTAGACCTATCCTAGATCCTTAGACACACTTTTATAGTCACAAAGCATACCATAGTCACCTATAGTTATATAAAATATAATCCCAAGAATATCTTCTCAGATCCCAACCTATTTTTTATAGTAGTATACCAAGTGGAAATTAGTGCCACATTTGGGACACTAAAGCCACATTGTGCTAGTGTCCCCAACTAGGTGCTATAGTCTTTAGCCCTAGATCTTCCAAATCATTTTTTTTTTCAAATTTTTTCCCCTCGTAAGGTTTTCCTAAGCATCCTTTCTTATATTCATAAGTTAAATATATCTAAAAATGCAATTATAATTGACCTATATTCACTATATGGAAGATAGATGCAAAAGTTAATAAAACCAAAGATAAAGTTGAGAAAAATTAAAGTATTTGATCCCTATTCTTCCCTAATTTCTACATACTACTATCTAAAACATCTTTAATCCTAGTTTTCAAAAATTTCAAATCTCAAGCACATTTAAGGCATCTAAGGACACTCTCATTCTTTCATTCACTTTCACATTTAATCAAATGCTAGGTGGGAAAACTACATCAAGCCTGACACCTCTTCAGAGTATTGGTATGCAAGCAAATATCTACATAGTGGGGTGTTCAATATTTCTTGTCCATCTTAATAACATAAAAAAAATTATTGATCATGTCATAATTTTAAGTATATTAGGGATTACACATAATTAGGTTTTTTAGGCACAACACAAAGCTCGATGTTTTGGTCATGTGGGAACAAAACAAATAGACATAAGTGAAAGTTCCCCAAAAAAATTTGATTAGTCCTGCAAAGGGGACATTAGTTCCACATATAGGAAACTACACATATATGGTGATACTATCAATACTAGGAACTACTATCTAGTGAACAAATAAACACTAGAATCATGTAGATGACATAGATTACTATCCAGATCTCAACTTTCAAAACACAGATCACCCATGACAATCAATTTTTAGGCCAGCCCCTATTTGTGCCTATTTATTATTATTTTTAGAAAGTCAAACAAGCTCAAATGCCACTAAAAATTAGTACTTAATTATTTCATATCTATTTGACTAATTTAGACATATTAGCCCTTTAATCTAAACATTTTATTTTCATTATAAGACCCTAAAAGATTAAATCAATCATACTTCTAGATAAAATCATCTACAACCATCCTAATCTTACAATACAAATATTTTGATTCTTAAGCCTAATTCCAATCACTCAATTTGATACTCATACTAATATTCACTTGCACTTGCACCACGAACTTATATGGGAGAAGCACATCAATCTTGATCCATCCTTGAAGTATCAGTATGTAAGAAACTCTGAACACAACATGGTGTTGAGGATGTCTATCCTACCCAAATAACATCAAAATTTTACTACTTGTACCACTAAAATACCCTAAAAATATGGAGGTATAGAGTATATACATATAATATTTTTAAACTTTTATCAATTACTGACACTTTATGTCTTGTAGGAACCCATTGAGTCTCAATCTATTTGAGTGCACACCTTAAAGAGTGTACTAAGAAAGGGGTGGGAAAACCATTGGTGTTTCATAGGATTATTATCTCTTTTTCCACTTGTTATTTACACATGTATCTCCTGAAAACCTTATCCCTAAACTTGTTCGTCTCTATTATACTCTTTCCAAACATTTCCCACATTTTATCCTCCTTTTCCTCAGCTTAATCCCATTTTGTTAGTTAATTGTACTAGGTTGACTAGGTTGACCTTGTATAGTTTTGGAAAATTTTTAGTTAGGAACTATTTTGGCTCTTGGCCAACCTAACTTATGACCTAGTGAATAATTGTCCAAAATTCTACTAGGTCGACTAGGTCGACCCTATTGGAAAAGATTTTTGGAAGGGTTTAGGGTCAAATCCACCTATATATGCAAGTTAGTTTCACCATTGTTTAGATAAGAGAATAATAAGTAAGAGTTATTGTGCATCTATTTATCTACCATTATACTAGAGGATCAAACTTAGGGTTCCATACTTTCTTTGGAGATATAGATCTTATCTTATGGAGAATAATTTTGGATGTATTGATAGGTTATTCAACATAGAGATGATTCATCCTTATCATCCTTACATACCACAACAACCTCTTGAGAAGAATCATGGTAAAGGGAGAGATTGAGGCTCGATGGGTTTTCAAATGTAAGTATTCATAACTTTGTTCCTCCTTTGTAAGACTAGATAGATATGTATTTGTAATTTTATTCTATGCATCAAGATTATATATTCATTGACATGAGTTTGTGTCTCTTATGCATGTTTAATTTTATTTTTTCTAACCCCCACTTTGTGCCACAAGCTTTGGTGAACACTAGATTAGATTTAATTTACTTATTATTATTTTATTGAGATATCAAAACATGGTTCTCCCTTAGAGTTATTGACTGATTGTGATTGAATGGAGGCCTTGGAAACCTCCCTAATACCATGTATTATGATAATATATCCCCTAATCAAGTCTAGAAGATCCACATATTGTTCATGTTCTTGAGTAACAAATATGTCTCCAATCAAAAGTGTATGGTATGATCTATCTTCTCTAAGCTAGGATTGATTTATAGACATGATGCATTTATGATTACATACATTATGGTGAACCTGACGTGAATCTAACCATTATAAGTTTAATTTCACATTTTTAATTATTTTATCATTTTTATTATCATATATTTGTAATATTGGGTCGATAGTGTCAACATAGTTCTAGCTTCTATGTGTAAGCTTAACAACACAGTCACATCTATATGACAATGTTCTGTCTATGTAGGATCTTTATGAGGTTTAAGATACTAGGTTGACCCATTGGACCCTATATAGTTTTAGGATTTACTTTAGCATACTAAATTGACCCAATCAACCTTTTACATTTTTAGACACTTTTTTTAACATACTAGGTCAACCCAATCAACCCTATATATTTTCAAGTATTCATCAAATAGAATTTGTAAAGCTAGGTTAACTCAGTCAACACAAATAACATAATTTGCAAGTATACATTAAGGTACTTCAATAATAATCTTATTCTTCTATGCATTCCTCCAACCCACAAAGGTTCCTTTATATCAATTTTTTTCATTTATATCATTTACTATAGTTCTATTTTCATAATTTGTAGTCTTTAAAACTAGCCCTGTATAGTCAACTAGGTAAACCCTATTGATGCAGTTCTATATTATATGTTATATCTAGATAAATAGGTCCAATACAGTGATGTATTTCATTTTTATACCTTTACTTCCATAGTATATAACTGACACTAGTGACTCTATTCTATATTATATACATACACTATCGACCAAATTGAATTGTACTATGTTTTAAAGTTAGAATTAACCCTTATATGTTATTAATTAGCTCACACATTCATTTCTTGTTACTTTCAATATTAAATTATATCACATAGTATAATTAGGTTATTTATAATATACTATTTAGCTTCACTATTTTCTATTTTATACACACACTACCAAATCACAAAATCTTAAAAAACATTTTAAAAATTGACAACCCAAGGCCTACCTACTTAGATTTAATCACCAAGGGGGAAGCTAACTTGGTTTTCTAGCCAAGTATAAAAACATGGTTAATTATATATTTTTTATAAGCGTATGACACCCTAATAATTATGGTGTGTGAAGTGAGGGGGTATTCCCTAATACCAAGCTTGTATCATTTCCAATATAGATCCCTTTCATCCCAAATGTCATAAAACTATCCTTAGTTTACTATCTAGTTACATGCTTACAACCAACTTCCTATCACATCTAAAATTATACTCTAATAATCCAAAAAAAATTAGGTTGACCACTTAGTTTTTAATTTCCAAGTTGACTTCTTTCTCTTTGCTCAATTTATGTTATATTGTAGAAACTTGCATTAGCCAGTGTTGGTGCAAGGATTTGTGTTATGTGGATCAATTAGATGTAACCTCATTGACCCAGTTGATTGTGTGTTTCCATTAATTTTTTCATTCAAAATTACTTTTAAAATTATTATTGTTTTATTACACAATCATTCCTATTGACATAGTCATTTACAGACTATCTATCATTACCCTACTCATTATACTAGGTCAACCTAGTCGACTTTGTATAATTTCCAACCTTTATTTTTTATACTATGTTGACCCTATCGACCATATACATTTTTTAGACCTTATTTTTGGTATTAGTTCAACCTAATAAAACCTATATAGTTTTTTTCACTTCATATTACATTGATTTTGAATTTTTCTTGCCTTGTTTAGTCTTTCTCCTTCATCATGAATTTTTTATTTAAAGACAATACTAAGTTGAAATCAACATATATGATGAGTTTTGCCAACCCTCATAGGGTCTCCCATATGTAGAGTATGTATTCTATATTATATGAGAGTAATGTCCATATAACCACTCACACAATGAACTATGGGACCCCTCATCATTTGTGATATCCCCTTCAAATAGAGAATATAGAAACACAAAAACACTGAACCAAGAATACGATTTTGCAAGATAATTTCAAATAAGTAAATAAATCATAGTAAGTCTCTTATCTACCAATCAAATATATTTCGCTTATTCAGATAATTATAATTGAGTCTCTGTCATACAAATTCAATAATATGAAATACTCTGTCTTGAAACCCTGGCTTTTTTGCAAATTTGGGACTGAAACCTGACTTCTGTCTCGTCTCGACCTGCTGTGTCGAACACACAGTCACCAGCATCAGTCGATATACTACTGATGTCGGTCACTGGTGGTCCTTCTCTACTGACGTCGGTCTTCAGTCAGCCAATGTCGGTCACTGGAAATCTCTGTCTGCCGAGGTCGATGTCTGTGTGGATCTGTACGGACTTGTACGATCTTTGTACGGCCACCAATTAAGTGCAACCTGTCTATTTTCAACCCTGATCTGAAGATATGTAGCTCTAATATAGAGGATATCTATTTGTATAACTTATTAAATCAAAACATTAAGAAATAAATACCTAGAATATCTGTAATAACTTCTGTGTGATGTTATCTCTCAATCCTGTATATTTTGTGATAACTTCTAGATGAAGCTATCTCTCAATTTGGCAATAGATCAGCTGATATTTCATAGCCTCTAAATTGCACACACTGAAGAGGGAATGTTCTCCAATGCAAATGGAATCCTAGAACCCTAGGCTCAGTCTTCACAGAAGAATTCTTCAGAAATCAAAATCAATAATCATATGCATAATCCATAATGGCCTCCATGACAAACCCTTATACCCTCAAAAGATATGCTTTCCCTAATTAGGGTTTTATTAAATTATAATTAGGGTTTATAATTTAAAATTAGACTAAATAATTAATATTTGATTAAATAAATCAAATATTAATATCTCCCTCAATACATGTCCAATCGAGCCCAAACGAAAGCCAATTAGAAAAATTCTGCTAAACGAAGCCACGCCAATCTCCATCAAGACCCTATAACCCTCCTATTAGCCTACGAGGGTCACATAATAGGCTAACCATGAACTCAGAACATGTCAACTGAAAAGGGGACATGACAATCTGCCCCTCCTAAAATTGCTTGCCCTCAAGCAATCACTGCATGATACACCCATCAATCCACCTGGATCCCAAATGTAGTCATGATCTACCCTATTGTCAATCAATGCAAACTCCATGCCATGTCCATCCCTATTACTAATATAAGCACCCCAAAATCCAATCCATAAATGAAAATCAGCAAGCAACTCAAGCAAACTCCGTACCTGAATAATATCTAAATCTGGATTGTGAAGGCTAGAAAGAGTCATATCAACCTGTGAACCGACTGTAACAGCAAGCTGAGTCCCTACCACATGTGATAACTCCTGAACTGCACTCACCTCAAGACCAAACTCGTCCTCATATCTCTCTTGTGTTGGTGCCAATGTGCACTCGTCATCACACTCTATCATGTCAGGTGGCATAGACATCTCCATCCGATGAAAAAACATATATCTGAAGCTGCTGCCCCGTATTGCCTTAAGAATGTGTGTCTTCCCATCAACATCAAAGAGAACCTCCATGTCCTTGAGATGAAGAGTAACTTCCTCAAATGAATGAATCCACTTCATACCCAAGACTAAGTCTATATCACCCATGTCTATCACATAATAATCAGCCTTGAACTCATAGTTTTTCAAGCGCAATGGGAGGTCTCTAATCATACACTCACACCTAAGAGTGTGACCATCAACCACCTTAACTCTGATGCCCTCAAAATCTTTGGTAGTGAGTCCACGCTTCTCCACAAATCTAGCATCTATGAAATTATGTGTGGCTCCTATATCAAGAAGGGTGATAACCTTCTGCCCTGCCAAAACTCCACAGAGACTGAATGACTCATCCGACTAAATGCTGGATAGGCGTGCCTCCTGTATGTGAAGTTCCAATTTTGCCTCTACCTTAGGCCCTGAAGCCTCTGCCTCTACCCCCTCAAAACTATTCTACTATTCAGAATCCTCTAAATCAGAATCCTCATAGTATGCCCACATCACATGATTTGCCTTGCCCTTAGGCCTCAAAGGGCAATCGTGATGGATATCATATGGACCTTTGTAGTAGAATCAAAGCTTCTTCCTACATAGATCATTAAGCACCTCATGATCCAAAGGTGGTGCTGCTGGATTGGCCTTTGAGTCATTCTTTACACCTAATTTATCTATGTTAAAATCCGGTCTCTCTGTATCTGTGTTGGAGCACTTATGGTCTCTAGATGAAGAAGTACCTTTAAAGTTAAATTTATGGGATGGGGTTGCCATCTCCATAATACGCGCCTTCTTCATAGCTACCTATAATGAAGGAGGATCAAAGGCTTTGATCCAACCTCTCAATGGCTCTGTCAATCCCTCCATGAAGAGAACTACCAATCTACGCTCGAAAATATTGGGCACCATGACTGCCAATCTCTGAAACTCACCAATGAAGGACTCCAAGTTACCTATTTGTCTCAACTGTGTCAGATCTTAGAAGTAAACCTTGGGATCCTTCCTATCAAACTGCTCAACCAATCTATCTACAAAGTCCTGGTACTCTGTCACCTGGTTATGCTGAAGTGTTACCATACCATGGTACCACCAATCATGTGCTACTCCATCCAAGTGCAAAGTGGCATATTTGATGGCCTCTATTTCTGACATTGGTCTCAATGCCAAAAAAGTGTCAAGCTTATGAACCCAAGCTTGAGCTATCATCTTGCCGCTGCCGTCAAAAGTAGTCAAAGAAAGCTTACCAGTAGCCTTCTTTAGCTCATTGAATTGAACTCTAAGCCTCCTATCCTGTCTAACTAATCTGTAGTGCTCTCTCCTCAGAGTAACAAAATGATCAAAGGACATCTTTTCCTAAACATGAGGATCTAATAAGTTCCACTCATTAGTTACAGCCATGAGGGTATTTGTAAATACGAAATCCCCTGCCGTTTCTTCTGCTGGAGCTTTTGGTTCGTCCTGTATAAACGTAGGCCATGTAAGGCTATCGGCAGTCCTAGAATGGGTTTGCTGGGGTCTCTGATTAATAGTAGCACTCTTGTTATCTCCTTGTTCACCATTTTGTCTATCAGGTGCATTCATCCCCCTTATCATACTCATAAGTGCTTGTAGTGTTTGATTCATCTGCTGCTGGTTTGTCATCATAGCACGGTGAAATTCTCTGGTGTCCTAATCAGCATCATACCTATGGCCCTTAGGTGGGATACCCTCACATCTTTCACTCATGATAATCCATTGCTAATCTAAGAATTGGGTACCTTCAAGCAAGGCTCTACTGTGTGTGTTATACATGTGCGGTCCCAACTCTTGTGGCTGCATAAGATCTGTCAAACCCTCAGGATGGTAGGATTTAGCTCTGATACCACTGTGATATCCCCTTCAAATAGAGAGTATAGAAACACAAAAACTCTAAACCAAGAATATGATTTTGCAAGATAATTTCAAATAAGTAAATAAATCACAGTAAATCTCTTATCTGCCAATCAAATATCTTTCACTTATTCAGATAATTACAATTGAGTCTCTGTCATACAAATTCAATAATATGAAATACTCTGTCTTGAAACCCTGGCTTTTTTGCAAATCTGGGACTAAAACCTGACTTCTATCTCATCTCGACCTGATGTGTCGAACACACAGTCACCAGTGTCAGTCAATATACTGCCAACGTTGGTCACTGGCGGTCCTTCTCTACCGACGTCAATCTTCAGTCGGCTGATGTCGGTCACTGGAAATCTCTGTCTTTCAAGGTCGGTGTCTGTGTGGATCTGTATGGACCTGTACGATCTTCGTACGACCACCAATTAAGTGCAACCTATCTATTTTCAACCCTGGATCTGAAGATATGTAGCTCTAATACAGAGGATATCTATCTGTATAACTTATTAAATCAAAACATTAAGAAATAAATACCTAGAATATCTGTAATAACTTCTGTGTGAAGTTATCTCTCAATCCTGTATATTCTGTGATAACTTCTGGATGAAGCTATCTATCAATTTGGCAATAGATCAGCTGATATTTCACAGCCTCTGAATTACACACACTGAAGAGGGAACGTTCTCCAATGCAAATGGAATCCTGGAACCCTAGGCTCAATCTTCATAGAAGAATTCTTCAGAAATTAAAATCAATAATCATATGCATAATCCATAATGGCCTCCATGACAAACCCTTATACCCTCAAAAGATATGCTTGCCCTAATTAGGGTTTTCTTAAATTAGAATTAGGGTTTCTAATTTAAAATTAGACCAAATAATTAATATTTGATTAAATAAATCAAATATTAATATCTCCCTCAATACATGTCCAATCGAGCCCAAACGAAAGCCAATTAGAAAAATTCTGCTAAACGAAGCCATGCCAATCTCCATCAAGACCCTCTAACCCTCCTATTAGCCTATGAGGGTCGCATAATAGGCTAACCATGAACTTAGAACATGTCAACTGAGAAGGGGACATGACATCATTCCTCTTCACATCATAATCCTCTCTTCTCCCTTGAAGGTCAACCTAAATTAGAATATACCCCTAAAATGTTCTTTTTTATTTTTTAATTTCCTCAACATCAAGGAAAGGATCCATCTACCATTTACAATTTCATGATTATTGGTTAAGTTTAAGAGACTCATTCACCTTCTTCCACATTCTCACATGGATTTGGGAGTACTAGTTTCCTTGATTCTTAACCTCTTCCCTCTATTATGACCCCTTATCATACCATGACCTCTTATTCTTTAACTTTTTCTACCTTCATTCTTAGTATATCCACTAACATAGTAGGTTCCACATTTAGTGGTCCTCTCCCAAACCCCACTCTCCTTAATTCTTCCACTAGTGCATCATTTTATACCTAGGGTAATCATGCTTCTATTGCTTCCTCTTCTCATCCATTCACTAGTCAATCTTTTTCCAGATAAGAAAATTTCACTGCTAGTGCCTCGCATTCTAACATTTCCTCTCAAGCTCTTATCAACATAAATAGTGGTACCCAAGCCACTCATTTCAATGCTAATACTTCAATTAATGCTAACTATTATAATCAAACCCATCAAATTTTATTACAAATACTTAATTAAATGAATATTTTTCAATCTCATAATACAAATCAAATTATGATAATGTAAAATAACCTTCTTCACCTTCAAACCCACCCTTAACCAATACCTTTGGGTTCATATAATCAAAATGTTCCCCCTCTTTCTCTTTGAGATTACCATATCAATCTCATCCCTCAACCTCCTCTTATCAACAAGACAATTAAAGATCTTCAAAACGAGCCTCTTACCACTCAAATTGATAATATTGATATAGGAGGTACCACCCCTACCATTTCTTACAATGGATCAATTGATCCTACTCTTCATCTTAAAACATTTGGAAATCTCTATAAATATCAATTTAAATTAAACATATTTTTTGCTACCAACCTATTAGCCAAAATTCTCATAGATGATGCCTTATATTGGTACAACTAACTTAAAACTCATTCTATTACTAGTTTGTAATATTTAGTGAATGCTCTAGTCTAAGAGTTCCAAACTAGTGATCTTCCTAAAAATACTTTGGCCCATTTTATAAATTATAAGCAACTTGAAAATTAAACTACCTAAGATTTTATTAAAAGGTGGAAAACTTTGTCCAACAAATGTGAACATAACATGTCCTATAATAACATTTTACATCTCTTTACAACTACTCTCTTTCCCAAGTTACAATATCAGGTCTACACTCTCTCTCCACATACCTTAGAGGAGGCCATTGACCAATAAAAATATAAATATTTCCTTATGCATCAATTTGAGCCACCCAAACCTTCTTCGGGTACTCACATCTTCATTAATAACAAGAATAATAATGTTAAATATGATGGTGTCATGGAATCTTATGACACCATTCAAACTATTCAAGTTATTCCTAACCAATCTTTGAAACAAGCTCCTCCTTCTCAACAATACACCAATCATCACTTATCTTCACCTAATACCATCAATGTTCACAAACCCTATCCTTAGTTTAATTATTAAAACATATACATAGGCCTTTACCATGAGAACTTGATCCCAACAAATTTTGTTGGTTTCAAGATAGTTGGGGTCATTCTCATGAGACTTGTAGGTATATTCATAATTGAGATATGGATTTTCTTCTTATTCCTAATTTTGATCATGTCTCTATCATTTGAAAATGTCAACACGCCTATGACATTACTTTCAAATGCATGAAACACATACTAAATCTCAATATTTAAATCAAACTAATGCTTATTTGGCTATCTATAAAGGCCTTCTTCCTAATCACCAACCTAATCAAGATACCCAAGAAAATCACACCCCTCTACCAAAAATTTATAAAATCTTGTTAACCCAACTCCTAAAGATAATGTGGTTAACATGACTAATATGTGAATCATGGTTGATTTTATTGATCTTCAACCTATCTACACCCCTCCATTATCTTTCATATTTTATGTTATCTAAGATTCTTATATAACTCACTTACATTAGTTGGGGCAAGATTATCTTATAACTTTTGATGACCTAATTCCCACTCTTCCCTTAGATAACACTTCTCATTCTATTTCTACCATCGCTACATCTTCTTTACCTAACACCAATGATAATTTAGCTTCTACCAACACTTCTCTACCAATTATCAAAACTAACCTTAACCAACTACATCATCTCCTCAACCTAATCAACAACCTTATTCTAAACCTTCTCCTTCTTATTAACATAAATTCCAATTCACTTTAGTTCCTTCTTTCAAAGACCTCATTCAACATTATGCACCTATTTCTAATGACATTCTCATGGGTTATGATGAGTGGGATCCCATCATGGAACTCTCTAATATCTAATCCCAAATTCCATTCCTTGAACTTATGAGGACCTATTCATGTCATCAAAATCATCTCATTCATCTCTTGATAACAGGCAAATGCCTCCTTTAGTTTATGTGTGGCTTCCCATTACCATCCCACCTATCACCATTTATGTGAAGGTGATTATATTTAGCTTTCCTCTATCTTATAACATCTTGCTTGGTAGGCCATGGACTATGTGTATGAGAGCATTTGATTATTATGCCTACCAATGAATTAAATTACCTCAGAATGGATCTCTCTATATGATTAAAGGTGACACTAACCCTTAGAATTTTGAATAATTACAACACCATGGTGTCCTCAATATTCCTACTCTTTAATATTTACCTAGTGTTCAATTTTGTGTCTCAATAATTCAAATTTCCCTTAAATTTCATTTAAGGTTAAAATAATCATCCTAAATTCATTGGAAATATTCCCCATAACCTCATAGATTTTGATGATGATGATGAACCTAATGAGATCAACCTAAAGATTAAAACTTTTTATCTCTCACCTCATCTCATCTTTCAGCTTCTTGATTCTTTACATCCTCATTATTGTAAACCACCTTGTGATGATTTCCCCAATATCTTGATTAAGACTTAGAATTACATTCATCACACCTCATTTTATTATATTTTCATCCCTACCTATGTCATTAGCTTTCATACACCCAAATATGATGATGGTTATACCTTAGATGATCCATTCTTAGTTGGTCTTGTTCAAGCCCATGATGCTAAAATTATATGTTATCATTCTTCCTTATTTCAATCTTTTCATGCTTATTCCCATATTGAATTATTTATAGTTCCTAATTTTATAAGGTTTCCTCTTTATCATAGGGTAGAGATGGTGTAGACACCTCCAATTTTTGAATAATAATGTAAGAGTATGCTTATATATCATATTATGATTGGGCCCTACCACTTTACTAGATACACTGACCCCTATAACATGCTTATCCCTGAGATACATGATACCCTCATATGGACTTCTATAAACCCCACCCCTCCCTTAGTATATCCCACTTTAGAGACTATTTCTATTGCTACTTTCATCAATTCTATCTCTACTAAGTCTCTTGGTGACATTTTACTTCATCTACCTTAGATGGATCCATTACCCACCAAATGGGTTGATGAGGTTTCTAAAGATCCTTCCACTTCCATTACACATCCTCTTATAATTACCTTTACCAATAATACTCATAGGTGTATCTATTTCTTCCATGACATAGATAATATTTCCTTAATATGTTATAATATTATATTGATACTTTACATCCTTATGCCCCTTTGTCCTTAGACAAGGCCACACCTCCTCTGAAAGAACTACTTGAGTATATTCCTAAGTATGAATAGGTGTATTGTATTTTTCACCAATGTGACACACATCACACTAATCATTACTATACCTTTCAACAACACCTTAAAGATAATATATTAACTATACCCACACCTTCTATCATTTCTCCTATAGGTTATTTTCATAAGAAGGACCCCCTTCTTCTCCCATGGTTTTACCTCCTATGGTTCTATCCCCTCTTGTGGTCCCTTCTTCACTTTCTATTCCTCCACCTGTGAATCCTTCACCTATGGACCATCCCTCACCTATGAATCCTTATTCACCTATGAGTACCTTAACTATAGACCATTTTCCATTAGAGATATTTTATTCTCTTGTAGAGTCCAATTCCATGCATCCTTCTGAGCATCACATTTATGATAGTCTTCCTCATCATGATCCATCAAACAATCCCACCTTTTATATTAAGGAGATTATATGTGAACTATTTTCCTATTTTTCACTGAAGATAGATGAGACATTAGTTATAGTTTGTATCCAACTTCATATAGATCTATTAGATGTTCTAGATAATGTGTGCAGGAAAATATATCAATATTTATGAACATATGTATGGTGTTATTACATTTACATTTAATTTGGATGTTTTCTCCTATCTTATTTTATCTATTCGTAATATCATTTGACATAGTATCAAATTCTTACTTATATTACATGATGAATTTGAATTTTCACATTATATTTCTTAAATGTCATTTATGTTTGCGTATGAATGCCTTCTTTATCATTGATTTCTTTTCCTTCATGAGTTTATTTCTTAAAAGATCCCTTATTTTCTCTTCATTATTGTTTACTTTCTTATCTCTATTTTTAATAGCTAATTATCATTGTGACTTGGTTATAGACACCTTGTTCCCTTAAGTCATTTTCCCTCTTTACGATGTGATTAGTTAGAAAAAAATTAATATCATTATATTCTCCTTTCACCAGTCCACTTCAGATCTCATTTTTGCCTTTATTCCTTTTTCATAAACTAAGCATATACATGGTTGAGACTTGAGATAGCATGTTGGTTCATTATTAAGCCTTAGTCTAGATAGTATTGTTTTTGGTTACTTCACTCTTTTTAGCCTAAGCCTATATCTCATTCATATGTATCAATCTATCTCTCTTGATTGGTCATTCTGAGTATGTATGGAGGATAAATATTAAAAATAATTGAAAAAATTCAAAATTCAAAATCATTTAAGAAAAGGAAATGATACAAAAGACAAAAAAATTCAAAATTCTTAAAATTCCAATCACATTAAAAGACAGGTTCAAAGCACATATCCTTCTTCTAGTCAAAGATCAAACTACACAATTAGACTCACAATAGATTTGAGGTAAATTGGGGTGTATTAGGATATTATATTATAAAAGAATAATAATTAGTAAAAAATGTACTATCTACTTTCCCATGCAAGTACCTAATCTTTGTAGTAGACCAATAACTCTGTAAGTGGTCATGAGGAATATAGAACATGTCATGGGAAGGTAGGTCCATTTTAATTTTATTATACCAATATATCTTCATGATTTGATCTTATTAGTATATTTATTTGACTACACAACTTTGTGTCTATATTGAATAGGTTTCCTTTATACATTAATGATTACTATTCACATAGTGTCTTCTCATGTCCTTACTATGCATCTTGTCTCTTAAGGTCTTCTCATAAGATTCCCACATCATTATTTTTACATTCCCTTTTTCACTCCCTATATTACTCATATTTCCTCTTGAGAAATATTATTTTATTCATTGATCATTCCCATAGGGATTCCATTTGTGAGTTGTATTATAAGACAATGGATAGGCCCTATCCTTCATCATAAATTACCACCATTTCACCTTCATATTACCAACATCCTTTGTTTCCATATTTTCATATTTATTCCACCTCATTTTTTTTCCTTTTTGAATTTCAATGTAAAACCATGAATAGGAACTGGCCCTCCTCACAAAGTTTTCTAATAATCCAAGTCACAAACAAAATTACATGAGTCAAATATGAGATAAGATGTGATTAATCATGAAGTTACATGTCATTGACATGATTCCTATCTTGATTTATTATGTTTTATGCTTAATTCATTTCTCTTTCACTTTTATATTCTTATTTTTTTATTGCATGTAAGAGTCTAACCATTTATTGAATTTTTCATACTTCTCAGCTTGAATTAGTGTGATAAATTTAAGAACAATTTTGCCAATTTTGTTTTTCTCTTATTCTTCCCAACATGATTGAGTATGATTGAATGAATTGATTTATTTGGTTTATTTTTACCATTTTTTCTTTTAAAAAATTTATATTTAATTACATTACTTTCATACTTCCCAACATGATTTAGTGTGATTTTACTTGTTTTAATTTGGTTCCAATAGTTTGTTTGGTTTAAAAGAAACTTTTCACCACCTTTTTGGTTCTTTATACTTAGTCATTTTCTTGGTATTACACATTTCCCAATTTGAAATAGTGTGTAGTACATTTAGTTTTTGATTGATTATATTTTACCAAGTCCTTTTTGTCTATATTTTTTAATCATGCATGTGTCTTGCATAATGCTTGAAAAGAAACAACAAATCATATATTTCCTATATAATTTATAAAAACAAGTAACTACATGTGCTAGAAAGAAACATATCCAATCATCTACAACCATAACCATAATGTAAACAAATATAATCAACATACAAAATGAGACACACACACACACACACACACACACACACACACACACACACACACACACACACACACACACACACACACACACACACACACACACACACACACACACACACACACACACACACACACACAAACACACAAACACACACACACACACACATACATATATATATATATATATATATATATATATATATATATATATATAATGAGTTTTAATATAATAATACAACCATATACAATACTCTAGATCTATGGTTGAGTATCATCATGACCATCTCATGGCCTAACCATTCTACACATAGATACATCGATCTGACTCCTCCAAATAGAATGATATAAAGAGGCTATTAGATATCTTAGTCCTAATACCTACCCATATAGATGAGTCACCTAAGCCTATACTTGTGCCAACTATTCTAGAGTTACTAAATGTGTCGTTATCTCCTTATCTTGTACCTATGTCAATTGGGATATGGTCATTAGATGTGTTGCTCTCTCCTGGACCTGTGCCTAACTCATCCATGTCATGGTAGCTAGATGCACTGATATATCCTAAGCCAAGGCCTACTATGTTATTTCTTTTACTACACCTAAACTTATTTATGGTTACATCCCTTCTCTACACACTTGTAATTACCTCACAACCTCTCTAATTAGTCTAAACCAACTTGCATGAGTTGGGGAAAATGATACCATAGGATCCTCTAATGTGATAGGGTTGTATGGCATCACGGCCTCATCTAGGATATTATGGAGTGATCCCCTCACTAGGAATCCCCATTTGGTCTCCTCATACTTTAAAGCAAATGGAAAAATTAAACCAAATGGATATTAGATCACTGATATATCTCAAAATCTATCTCTAGTCTATGTCAAGTAAACTTAATAAAAATTTTACCACATCTTTTATTACCTATCTATGTCAACTACCACTATCTCACTATCTGTGTGACCATCAATCATAGTATCTCCATCAATGTGGCCCTTAAGAACCTCGTATATATGTCACCAACCAAAAATAAACCCAAGATTCACCATTCATACCCATCTCAATATATTCATAAGTCTTCTCTATATAGCCCAACTCTGTCCTAGCCCATCTAATGGGTCATCTAAGATGTCTACTATCTCTACTCTCTCTGACTACTCCTACCTCTATTGACATCATGTATATTATTGTTGTTTCTCCTTTGGATGTGGTGTTGGTGGTAATCCCTTTGGTACTCTTACCTCCATAGCTATCTCCTCCTTCTCTACTACCCATTATGCTTAACCTATCAATTGTATTTCATGTCATGGCTTGAGCTAGGGCCTAGTCACTAGTGGCCTTATTATTCCGTTCCCCCATGACTCTTTCACATTCCAAGTCTAATATGTGGGCACCACTATCAATACTAGTAGGTGAGGCTATCTGATATATCATAGTACATGTGCCACTAGATGAAACTCTATCCACTTAGTATAGTTCCTTATCATCTCTGTCCATACAAAGTTAGTGCCACTATCTCCTAACTAGGAAATATCATAGTAATGTTCTCATAAGGTTGCCATATAATATCTACTCATCTCACTATATATATCACTGGCATGTGGGGTAGGATCCATGCTACTTAGTCATGTCCCCATCTCTTAAATCAAGGTAACCTATCATCAACTTCAAGGGCCAACCTATCTAATTGATACATGGAGAACCTCTCATATATCGATGTTATCAATAATATAATATATCCCATAGACATCTTCCCTATAGAAAACACTCCATACATGTCATGAATGAGATGTACCCAAATGATAGATCACAAGTCATATAGCACACTCTACTCTAATATCATCTGGCACATGGCTATCACAAAAAGTGGTACCTTACCATCTAAATTATAACATAATACCCTTATTTTCACAAGTCTTATCATAGCCTTCCAAATATCTAAAATCTATAAGGTATATACATTGAATATACTCACCTTCAATGTAGGGTATATCCTCTCTAATCTTGTCACCTGTATGGCTAGGTTTCTCCTCTCTTCCTAACTATATGGTACTCCCATGACCATGGGTTTACCTATTATGGGTAGTCCTAAGATGGAATGTAGATCCTCCAAGGTGATATCCACATCTATATAATCCCCTTCTACTTCCCACCTAAACATGTTAGTTAATTACTCCTAGGCTCCTAGGAACATGACTAACAAATTTAAACTAAGTGTTATCCTACACATGTCTACTATACCTCTTAAGCCTAATGAGATCAATCTAGCTCTATCCTTAATAGATAAGTGATCCAATAAATATGGGAGCCATGATGTGTCCACAAAATACTAGAGTCTTAGATGTCATTTTAGTCATAAAATAACAAAATATGTATTATATCCTTCATGTCATTCATAATTGAAATACATTCTTTCCCAATTTTAACAAAAACAAGCCTAATTTTCTTTATTTTATTCAATTTTAATCAATTTGACCTATTTTTAGCCTACTCAACAATTTTAGTCCTTAGTTAGCCATTATGGGCCTTTATAGCACTCTTTTGGCCTATTTCATTCATTTTTGATACTATTCTGGTCCCTTGGTCAAACATTAGGTTAACCAAAATTTCCTTATTTTGACTAGGTTAACTTAAAATCTAAGTCAGCCCCTCTTATTTTCCCCTCTTAGTACTGAGTTGTCACAGTAAATTTTTCTACTAGTTCTATAACAATGTACAAAGTTAGCAATCTAGAAAACAAACTACATCAGCACATACCTACAAGGAGTATTAGTAAGGATTTTACCAATTTTTAGCCTACTAGGTTGATTGGGTTAACCTAGTTATTTTTACCTATCAACCCCTTATAATTTGTGAAATAAATGCCTTCCTATAGTTATTTCACCAACCCCTTCAAACCCATTTCTCTAAATAGTTTTTCATACCCTTAGCATATTATTTGGGTTTATTTCAATGTCTATAAATGTTTTAAATTATGAATTTATAAAATACACTTAAATTTAATCAAAAATTCAAAAACAAGTTTTAGATTCTTAGTTGCCTACCTGTGCTACACCTGTCACCACCACTGAGGGTCCTTCTCATCTAGCCAATCATCTCCTCACCATCCTAGCTCATTTTATGTTTTAGAAATCTATGTATCTCCTTCACAAGTAGAAAAATAACAAATGACTTCCCTTTGACCTTATTTAAACTTACTTTTCAAAAATCTCAATCTTTCAAATATTTTTTGTCAGATTCCTTGTTTTATCTATATCTTTGTTTCTAATAATCCATTTTTTAAACCTTAAAATGTTCTATAATCATGATTATGTACATAATATTCTCCACTAATATATGCCTATCTTCCAAAACTTTCAATTTTTTGGCTATTCTTTGCACTAAATTTTATAGGTTCACTTAATGTTCTTCACCTTTGGATGCCTTCACTTCTCTTGCAGTCTACTTCTTGATCTACAATACTAAGGTAGGTAAAGGTATGTGTTTTTTTAATTTTTTTCTTTCATTTACTTTATTTTTTTCTTATAAGACTTTAATTATCATTAGTGTTATGCGTTATTATGTTCTATTTCTTGAAGCACCATCCCATGTTGCACCATGTGACATGCGATGAGATTTGAGTGGGGAATATATATACACATAATATTATTAAAAAATTATCAATTACTGACACTTTATATCTTTTAAGAACTCATCAAGTCTTAATATCTCTAAGTTCATGCCTTAAGGGGTGCATCAAGAAAGGGGTGGGAAGACAATTGGTGCTTCATAGGATTGTTGTCCATTTTTCAACTTATTATCTACACAATTATATCTTGAAAACCTTATCCCTAATCTTATTATTCTACATTTTACCATCTCCAATCATTTCCCACATTTTATTCTCATTTTTCTCATCTTAATCCCCTTTTTTTAGTCAGCTATACTAGGTTAACTGGGTCGACCCTATAATGTTTTGGGTAATTTTCACTTAGGAATTAGTTTGGGTCTTGGCTAACCTAGCTCATGAGGTAATGAATAATTGTCTAAAATATTACTACATTGACTAGGTCAACCTTATCAAATGAGATTTTTATAAAGTTTTAGGGTCAAATCCACCTATATATACAAGTTCATTTCACCATTAT
>JARHVA010006426.1:822500-917074 GCA_037957365.1 Torreya grandis
ACTATCCTATAATTGAATACCATAACAATATAGATGATACAATCATACAAAAGTAATTAAATAAACATATTATACTATATTGAACATTCCAAATTAACACCTAATTATATGCAACACAAAAATAACTTATAATGTAAACAAGTAATGAATGAATAACTTATAATGTAAGCAAGTAATGTATTGTTGAATATAAATCTTCATTGTTGAAAACAACTTCCAAAATTAAAACTGAAGCATAAGAACATTTTCATCATGAACATGACACCAAATTGAATCCAATTATCAAGATAAAATTACTTCCAATAGATCAAATCCTCAATCCTATTCCTATGATCTCAAACATTAGTGGCCCTAACCACCCCAAACTTCAGCTCAATGATGGAATATTTAAAATTTGCACTTGGATAAAGAGAATGAACTTGTGTTATTAAATTGAAGACATGGGTCTAATTTTATACAACATTCATAATACAAAAGGAAAAATACATGACAATCATCCCACAATAAAACATTTAAATAAAGATACACTATCAATTAGTCTAATCATTCTATTTAAATGTGAAGACATAACTAGTCAATAGCATGTTCAAATATTATTAGATCTAGATGACACCAATTTATACCAAATTAGTTCAACTAAATTTGATAATACATTACTTAAAGAGAATACCAACATTTAGTTAAAACAAGCATTTATAAATGAAAGAAAAATCAATAATTAAATCTAGAAGACAACTTCCAACTTGCACCCAAATGTTAGAGAACCTCAATAGAATCATAATAACACCAAAAATATTCAAGAAATGATTCAGACTACAAAATCATATATAACCCATATAAAATATCATATTATTTACCAAATAAAAACACAACTAATAACACCAAACACCCTGATCATCCATTTAAGTTCTCAATCATTATTATGAAATAGCAAAATTACTATAAACTTATTAAATGGACACCTTTAACCATAATAAAAACAAACAAATTCACAACATAACATTCAACATTCTAGTGACATACGCAAATGACTAAAATAATATTCCAAAATAATAATCTCAAAGCATTCAATGTGAAGTCCAAAGTGGCCTTTATGACCCACATGGTTTTAATTTTAATGAATTCAAAATATAAATTACACCTTAAGCAAACAAGAAAGGAAACCTAAAATATAATAGACCTAGAAGTCAAAATCTTTACGGTGGTTCCGTATCGTCAAGCCCCAAAATGTAGAAAACAATAAAATAAAACAACATGCCTTAAACTGGATACCTAGAATACATTTCATAACCCATTAAATGTTAATATGGCTATAAAATGGTTATAAGGTCATTGCAGTTTCAAAATGAAGTCTTATGACTTCATGGTGAACTGATAGATGTTTTTAAGCTTAAGAATTTTAAGAAGAATAAACCATACTTATAGTCATTTACATATTATGAAAACATTAAATCATTACTTATTTGGAAACAAATGTAATCCTATAGAGAAGTAAAAAATGATGAAAATGCATTACTTTCTTTTTTATTTTTATTTTATCACCATAGAAAAACTAACATCCCCTTTCTTTCTTTGTACAAACCTAATTTGTTTCTTGCTTCCAATTATAACTTGTGTAATAGAAGCTACCATTAATCCTCTTACACTAGTATTATCACCCTAGGTTCTTGGTCCATCCATTTGGTTCAATATGAAATTTGGAAGCTTATACAACACTACATGCCCCTAATTAGGAGATGAGTCAAAAAATAATGATAAAAAAGTAAAACCTAAAATCACATCAATTGATATTGTTCATGATCCTTAGGGGTAGATCAAAATGCACACTATTCTCATAGGTCATCATGACCTTAGAACTAGCCTATTTAAAATAATACCATGGCCCACAAGTAAATTCATGTGTCGATCATCATGATAACTTAAGGGTTCAAAATATTTAATTAATCATGGATTAAAAAAGAATTTTTATGTAAAATAAATATATAATAGAATAAACAATCCAAAATGACACTTCACCCACACAAGGCAAAACTAGACCACATGTTGGTAATTGTACATGAAAACACCACCAAACATATACGAAATGAGCATAGCTAGGCCATATGGACATGAAATCAATCATAGTGATAAATCCATGCAAGATAAAACAACACTTATAGTGAAAGAATGACTAGTAAAACTTGTTTGAAAAAATCATCAAATCAAGAATGTAATATAATAAGGGATGTGATAGAATGGCTTGGGATCTCATTGTATTATTCTATCTACTAGTTTCGTTTGAACACTTATTTTTATTTCTTTAGCACCCCATCTATAGAATTCTACCACTGATCCTAGCTCATATAATTAATTCTTACATTCATTATAATGAACATTAATAGTATCTAAACATGGTATTACATAAAATAATATAATATTAACTATATATAATGTAATCATGATATAATTAACCATCTATAATAATCCACTATGGAATTAGTCATCAATATGATGGTTATGAATTTAAAACATAATTCAACTTCATAATCATGTCTAAAATAGATAATTTGAGTGAGAATCAAAATAAATAATAAATAATATAAAATTATCATAACTAACAACTAAATGTATCATAGTATTGGTTCATGACAACCTCCTCCCATTAAATAAGATCTGTCCTATTGACTACTCAAAAATACTATAGATTGTGCTACCCAAATAATTGTACATCTTCCTAAGTGGTTCTTATTTCACTTAGCTAGTCCCATTTTTAAAAAAACTTAAATAATATCTCTATTTTGAAATTTAGTGCTATGGTTGTCTAGGATTTTCATTGGTTCCAGTTGCATCCTTTCCTCTTTTTTAACCTATATATTTTTCCAATTCAAGACATGAGAAATATCATGAATACCTTAATAAAGTAACATGTAATACATTGAATTATGGATGGATAAGGGGAAAATATAATTGGTAGGAAATAAAGCTAATCTTATGTACAATGTCAAAGGGTCTAACAAATCATGGAGCTAGTTTGAAAGTTCTTTTGAACATTATTAATCTTCTATATGGTCTAACACACACAAAAAAATATCACCAACAATAAATTCATGTGGTGTTATCTTTTGATCAACATTACACATTTTATGATCCAATGCAACATTTATCTTATGACATATTAAATCCATTTACTTATCATACTCTTGCAGTACCTCATGCCTAATAATGGATTTTTTTTCAAAACTATCCCAAGAAAGTGGGGATATACATTTTCTTCCATATAGAGATTCAAAAGGGACATGTTTTAGCACAAAATGGTATGTGTTATTACTAGTCAACTCAATTAAATCAAGATAATCATCCCACTAAGTTTTATGATCCATAATACACATTCACAACATGTCCTCAACTAATTGATCGAGTCTTTTAGTTTGACCATCCATTTTTAGGTGGTATGAAAAACTAAAGTTCAACCAAGTGCCAAATGTTTTATTCAACATTCAATAAAACCTTGATGTAAACAACTTATCCCAATTAGAAATGATCACTTCAGTCATACCACACAATCACACCACCTATTTTACAAAAATCTTAGTAAACATGGAAGTTTCATCCATCAAGTTCCCTATGATGAATTGGCCAACTTTTTTGGATTTATCAATTACCACTAGAATAGTGTCATGTTTGTTATGAGACATAGGTAGCTCATCAATAAAATTTAATAAGATCACAACCCACTTACCACTGAGTATATCATGTGGATATAATAATACCTAGGGGTGATAATGTTTAGCCTTGACACACTAACATTTTAATCATCTTTCCAAAAGATTGGTGACATTGTGCTTCATTCTAGGCTAAAATTAATGCCTTTTAGCTCATGTGTCATTTTTATGACACCCAAATGAGTAAAATGGGGAGCTATATGTGCATATTGAATAAAAATTATCCATAAACTAGCACTAATTTTTATGAAAAAAAAGTTTACCTTGGATCCTTGTAGGAAATTTATTAAATATACCAAAAGTAATCTATAAAATAATCAACTTAAAGAAAATCAATGCAAGAATACAAACCACACTATACATGAGTTGATTATAGAGTTTGGAAATGCCTACATCTCTAAGTTCACAAATTAGCTAAACTAATTCATTATTAAATGTCTGTAAGTACAAGGTAACCCTTATAGAACAATAATAAATTTACATGTTACATAGCTTCGAAGAATCTCAATATAATCAAACAGATTCTTCACCTTCCTAAAACACCTCCAAATGTGTATATTCATCCCTTTGAAGAATCTTGAAACTCTTAGATAGATTCTCCACTTTCTCAAAGAACACCTCTAAAACTACATAAAACTCAACAATAGACCTTTGAAAAGTCCCAAAACTTATGGATGGACCTTCCACCTTCTTATCACGAAAGCAATCTCATGTTTATAAAATTATCCACCAAAATCCTTATTTTAAGACTTTAAAAAGTGGATAAAATGAACCCAAATTAAGTCTCTCATCATACAAATAGATTCATCTCTTTCTCTATATCTCATCTCTTCAGCTCTCGGTTCTTTATCTCTCAGCTCTTTGGCTTTTAGCTCTCGACTCTGCCATGAAAGCTTTGAAACCCTAGAATGAATTCACTGAATTCTAATTCCAATTCCCAATGATTTCTAAATAACCCCTCACCCCTTTATATACTTTTTTGAGGTGTAAAAATGTGGTATTAATCATTATCCCCACCTTTTCTGATGGGATTGGATAATACCCCATTTCACCATTTGTTATAGGATTTATATTATCCCTTTACTTTTCAATATGGGAATTTTAATAATATCCCATGTATTTAAAAATATGGGGTGATAATTATTCCCAAATATATGATGGTTTATATTTTAAACATATTAAAATGGCTTTTTATTTTCCACGTAACTCTATTTCCATGTCACTTTATGGCCATGTCATCACTTTGACCATAACTTTGATTGGTCATAACTTGCATATACAGACTCCATTTTTCAAACTATAAAATGTGCCAAAAAGATCAAAAAAATCTATAAACCATGGAACTAGTTCATAAACATTACAATATCATCAATTTTCTAATTTGACCAGATTTGACCACCCATTGACCTACTTTGACTAGAACTTGGACTAGCTACACAAGGAGAAAATGAGCTCTATTTCTAGAGTTCTGGTTATCATTGAAAATTTCTTGATGAGTCATATGAGATGGTATAGGTCTCAATATTATTTTTTAGGTTTTTATAAATGATCTCTAGATCATGCCTCCCCACTAAGATAACTTTTGGTCCACCAAAAGTTGGTATCCACTATAATGACTATCAATTCTAAAGATACTATCATGGGTCTTATCAGTCTACATAGGTTCTGTAACTGCACCTAAAATGCTTGAAACAATTGACTAATCACACCTTCGATAATCCTTCTACTATTACATGACCATCAATAGCCTCTACATAGAACTAGGGTTCAAAATGTGAGGACTTCCTCTACTGTATGGCTTCACAAGAGCCTCTACATAGATAATCCTAGTGTTCTTTTCTACTGCATGGATTCAATAAGCCTCTACATAGAATTTTAGTGATCTACTCTATTGCATGGATAAAATGAGCCTCTACACATAAGTCTATTGATATCCTTTATTACATGGCTATAATGAGCCTCTGCACATAAGTCTAGTGATCTTTTCTACTACATGACCATCCAAGGGCCTCTACACAGAACTAATATCATAAATATCCTATGCTTCATGGTTGTAATGAGTCTCTACATATATCTAAGATTATTTATGTGCATCCACATCCTCTTCTACTACATGACCTCTACACAAAATTACACATGGATGATAGCATGCCCATTAATGTCTTATTCTACTTTACAATGTTACTGGCCTCTACATAGAAGTACACATTAATAATAACACATCCATCAATGAACTCTTTTATTTAACAACCTTAACATCTACATAGAATTACACATGTGAGCTAGGTTCTTTTTGGTTCTACTAAATTATTATTTGTATAATAACACTTGATATAAATAATCATACCCTAATCTACATATATCATTGTTAATGGAAAATGTCTACCAAAATGTGAGAAGACAACTTTAGTATGATAAAATTGTCACTCAATTATTATCTATAGGTGAATCCACAATTAAAAAAATTGAAATTTTATATACTACATATATATATATATATATATATATATAAAGTGCCTCTTGGGTCTTTACAAACTATGCATGGCGTATGTCACAATACTTCTCGCATGGGTCTTATTCATACGTCCTAACTAGCACATTATTTATATTAGTTCTATGAGCATATACAAATGGATAAACTAAAATTATTGAAACCCTTTAACTACCACCTAATATTCTTTACTAGCCATTGAATCCTAGTGTGGGTATGGCTCCTTTATTAGTCACCCTATGGATCATCATGTGGCTCACCTTCAAGTTATTGAGGGTCACCTAGTACATACAAGCCTGATGTATGATTGGAATCATCATGACTAGGTCTATAGACCTATCCTATCTCAAAATACATGATCCAAGTGTGATCCAGGTGAAGCTCTATGTTATCACCTATGAATAATGATTACCAAGTGAAGAGATAAAAATTTCCTAGAACAATCTTGTTTATCTCCAATGGGATGATATTAAGAGTCACCATGTCTAATAACTATCTCCCAATTGTAAATCACAAGGTACAATAAAATGTTTCCATACCTTAGATACTGCAATTATACATGCCAACTATTTTTTCATGTGGCAGTGGTAATGTTGGCAAGCCCAATTGACATATAATTTTAGTGGTCACAAGCCCATTCTGATGTCCCCATAGAACACAAGTCTAATGACACATCCCTCTAAAACAACTAGAATACTCTACCTAAAGGCTCTCATGGATAGTAAGATAATGTTTAGAGGCCTAGATGGTCTCCTTTGTCAAATTGGGGATTTTAAATGTTAAATAGTATAAATCTATGGCTTTAAACTAGTCCCAAATAGCATGTGCTTCTATGTCAATACACAAGTAAAAGCCCACTAACACAATGTGGATAAATTAATAGCAATTGGCAAGACCCATTCTGGTACCAAATTGATCAATAAACTAGCACTAATTTTCATGCAAAATTTTTTTACCTTGGATCCTTTTAGGCAATCTATTAAATATATTGAAATTAATCTATAAAATAATCAACTTAAAGAAAATCAATGCAATAATACCAACCATACTACACAAGAGTTGATTATGAAGTTTAGAAATGCCTACATCTCTACATTTGAAAATTAGTTGAACTAATTCATTACTAAATGTCTACAAGTACAAAGCAACCCTTACAAAATAATAATGAATCTATGTTTTATAGACCTTCAAAGAATCTTAGAACTCTCAAATATATTCTTCACCTTCCTAGAACACTTTCGAATGTGTATGTTTAACCTTTTGAAGAATCTCAAAAATCTTAGATAGATTCTCCACTTTCTTGAAGCACACCTCTAAGAATACATAAAACTTAGTGACAGACCCTTGAAAAGTCTGAAAACTCATAGATGGACCTTCTACCTTCCTAACACAAAATCAATCTTGTGTTTTTGAAGTTCTCCACCAAAAATCTTACTTCAAGACTTTAAAAAGTGGCTCAAATAAACTCAAATCAGGTCTCTCAACATATAGATGGATTCATATATTTTTTTAGCTCTTAGCTTTCAACTCCCTGGATCTTTATCTCTTATTTATTCAACTCTTTGGCTCTTCAACTATTAAATCTTTGAATCTCATCTCTTTGGCTTTTTTGTTCTTAGCTCTTTAGGTCTACCATGAGATCTTTGAAACTTTGGAATGAATTCATTAAATTCCAATTCCAACTCCCAATGATTTCCAAATAATCCCTCACCCCTTTATATACTTATTGGAGGTGTGAAAATACCGAGATTAATCATTATCCCCACCTTTTTTGATGGGATTGGATAATATCCCATTTCACCATTTTTTATGGGATTTATATTATCCCTTTACATTTTAATATGTAAATTTTAATAATATCCCATGTATTTAAAAATATGGGGTGATAATTATTCCCCAATATATGGTGGTTTATATTTCAACCATATTAAAAAGGCTTTTAATTTGCCACGTCACTTTATGGCCATGTCATCACTTTGACTAGTCATAACTCACACGTATAGAATCCATTTTTCAAACCATAAAATCTATAAGAAAGCTCTAAAAAATATCTACACCATGGAACTAGTTCATAAATGTTCCATATCATCAATTTTTCTAGTTTGACCAGGATTGACCACTTGTTGACCTACTTTGATTAGAACTTAGACTGGCTACAGAAGGAGCAAATGAGCTCTATTTTTATATTTTTTGCATACCATTAGAAAGCTCTTGATGAGTCTTATGTAATGGTACAAGTCTCATTATAACTTGGGAACTTTTTTGAAATAATCTCTGGATCACATAAGAATTTTTAAGTCATTTGTAAAAGGTAAAAAATCTATTTATATGGCTCAAAAGGCCATCTAACTCAATAAAAAATTAGAAAAAACTTTTGCTAAAGGATTACTAGTCAATCCTATGCTTATTTTTTAGCATCATTTGTCAATAATTTGCTACTTTAACATAGTAGTTTTAAAATTTCCCCATAGAATAGATAGGGCAAAAATATACATGTGTCATTTGAGTACATTAACAACACAATTTTTTTCCATTAATATAAGTTATGTCCATGTGAAAATTACTAAAAAAATTTATCCATATTTATTGGCATACACTGAAATCATCTAGGGAAAACAAATGTTCTAGGCTACAATGATTCAATTTCACCTCAAAATGCTTTCCTAAAATGAAGTTCTTCCATTATTTTAGATTTTTTACTATGGAATCAAACATTAAATTATGTTTAAGATAATTATGTATATGCTCCTTAAGCTTTTTTGATTCGTAATATACCACTTTACCATATTGAGTCAAGATGCCATTGAAGCCTTCCTTAGAGTCATTAGTTCAAAACTTTAACTTACCCTTTGGGTTTGGAATAATCAAAATTGGAGATATTGTCAATAAAACTTTAATATTATAAAAATCCTCTTCACATTGAGGCATCCAATCAATTTTATTTCCCTTGTATTTTAAGTAAGTAATAGGATTGGCTAGGTAAGAGAAATCTTATATAAACTAGTGATAGTACACATTTAGTCCCATAAAAGTGTGCACTTTATGCACTTTAGTAGGATTAGGCCACTCAAAAATAACTTTAATACTATATATATATATATATATATATATATATATATATATATATATATATTCCTTTCATAGGAACAATTTGCACCAAATAGTATATTCAAAATTGGTAAAAAAACACATTTAGATATCTTTTCATCACCTCAACCTTTGTATAACTAGTCTAAAATTTTTATCATGCTTAGCTTCATCCTTTGAATAAATAAGGATGTCATAAAATAACACAAGTAAAAACTTGTATATAAAATCCCTTAATATTTTATTCATTAGGTTTATAAAAGTAATGAGTGTATTGGTTAAGTTAAATGGAAATACAATGAACTAATAGTGGCCATGCCAAGTTTAAAATGCTATCTTATGAATTCCTTCATCCTTGATTCTTAGTTGATGGTATCCTGATCTTGATTCCATTTAAGAAAACAATTTTACATCTTTCTTTTGATCAAAAGATCTTCAATACTTGCCAATAAATAATAACTCTTAATTGTTACCATTTTTAGTATGTGATATTCAATACAGAGTCTTAGTGTTCTTTATTTATTCTTTACAAAGACCATCAAATGTTCTCAAAGATAAACACTTGGCCTAATGCTCCAACTATCCAAAATTTCTTACACCTAAACCGTCATCTCTTATAGATCTTCCACATTCATTTGATAAGTGGATTTTCATGTAGGGGCATCCCCTAGAATAAAAATTATAGAGAATTCAAACTTATGATTTGGTGGAAGACTAGGTATTTTTAGGGAAAACACCCATAAATTCCCTTGAAACTAGAAAATATTTATAGGACTACTCTTTTTCCCTAGGTAACTCTTACAACTAATTTGCATAAATCTTACAACCCTTTTTCAAAACACTTTTTAATTGTAGATCTGAAAGAAATTTTTGTTTATTTTTCATTGGATCCCTTGTATTTCTACACACTTCACAAATTCATCAATTTATTGTATCCTTTTTAAAAAATAATCAATTGTTATTTGGTGTTACTGTAACCATTCCATTCCTAACATGACATCATAAGAACCCAAAGGTGCTACATATAGATTTACTTTGGTTCTAAAAATAGTAAAATAAAGCCTAAGTTATTCCAAATACTCTTGTATAGGCACCCTCTTACCAATATCAAACTCAACTTCCCATCCTTCTCTCATTTGAATAGGTTTTACTTTGAATAGTTGGGAGAAGAAAATGGATAAGTAAGGTTATGCAAAATATTCTTCAGATCTTCATATGTTATGTAAGCAGTTATTGGCTACATGTATTTTTTCTATCTTTCATGACTTGTAAACGGATATAAGATGAAAATTATCCTCTTTTGGTGCTATATTATGAGAATAATGTTAATAAATAGGGACTGTAAATGAATATATATATATATATATATATATATATATATATATATATATATATATACACACACACGCACACACATATACATACATATATATATACATACATATATCTATATACATATATATATATATACACACACACATTCATACATACATACATACATACATATATATATATATATATATATATATATATATATATATATATATATATATATATATATATATATATATATATATGTATGTATGTATGTATGTATACTTTTATGAATAAGATGAAGAACTTTTGTTGAGATCAATATAGACTATTTAGGTTATGATTACCTATTGCATTTATTATTTTGTTCCTTGTGTGATAAATCATGTTTAATATTTGGTTTAATCCTATCTAATATTATTATATTTACTCTATGAATGATTATTTAAATACTAGTTAATCTTAATTCCTATCAAACACACTAAAATACACCTCTTCTATGTTTCTATTTTCCTTGTTAAATATGAATTCTTTGCACTATCATATGCACTTGAATGAGACTTAGTTATCCTCAACCTAAGTATGCTATTTTAAATTAGGAAACAATAATAAAAATGTTTTAGTGATCATTAAAACACTCATTTTATAGGAAACTATGCTAAGATGGTTACTGGGATAACAAGACATTGAAACATGGTTAGGCCAGAAAGTATGGAATTTCATAAAAGAAGAATCTAAAAGGACTAGTCTTAACACAAGTGAAATTATTTAGGAGCATATATACAAACAAATATATAATATTTTATGGTTTTAAATATCTAAATTATTAATTAATTAGTTGATAATATTGGAATATTATTTCTTCAATCTTAAAATGAAAGAAATAATTACCTAGACTGAAGAGAAGATAGACTAGTTATTGAAACTAGAAACTTACTAGATGAAAGTGATAGAATATTGGGTAACCACCACCATAAATGGATACATAAATAAATTTATATTCCAAGAGTATATAACATTTGAATCTGTGTAATACCATTTTGTCCAAGGAATTAGAGAATATTTTTGTAGTGACTACCTCTCTTGATAAAGATGTTGGTTATGGATAAGGCCATGGTTCCTACTCTAGCCAATATGGAGTAGTCACTTTGGTAATATGGGGGTGCATGTGCATGAAGGTGAAGTATGGATAGATGAATAAGTATATATTAAACTTGAATCCAAAATAGGGACATGTGGGAAGAAGACTCAAAATTAAATTTTGGATTTAGAATAGGAACTGTGACAACAAAATAGATGGAATAAATAAAAAAATACCCAAGTAGTTATGAGTAGAGGTAAGAGTAGCATTAGATTAGATGATTAATGAGTGTAAATATATGTTCAACAATAGGTTTAATAAATAGGATGATAAATTCTAAAAGATAGAATGAGAGGACAAAGAATGATATGAAGATGAGATGTGTAAAGAAGAAGGCAAGAATAATTTAGAAGTAGAAAAAATAGATGATAGAGGTAGTACATAGCTACAAGAAAAGGTATTATCTAAGGAAGTAAAAATATTAAAATAGATATAATACATTATTAGGTTAAATATAGGTTCAAATTTAGTAGAAGAAGACATAAGGAAGAACCATTCACTAAAAGAGCACACATCCCCATAGCCCAATATTTTATATTATAGTATAAGCTTTTAGCTAGTCAAACATGAAGGTGATAGTTGGGAAGGCCCATATTTATAACATGTGACCTATTTGGGTAATAAAATTCATACTAAATCTATTAAAAAGGCTTTAAAGGCCATAGAATTGATTGAAACTAAATAATAAAAAGAAGGAAGCACAGATAAACAAAGTGCACATGATAATTCTCCTAGTGAAAAAAGTAGTACGTAGGCAATATCACTTAAAATACATCCTCCTCTAATAAAATATGTGTAAAATATTCCATCTATACCAATCAAAATGATGAATCATCTAGAAGGATTCGTAAACTTATCCCATTATGATGGTTCCATGGATCCTAAATAGTACATGTTGACTTACAAGATGAGATGGAAAGGTAAGGGCATCCCTGATAAATTTATCCAAAAGTGTAAATTAGTAGGGGCACTAGCTAGCAGAGTACTAGAGTTTATATATAAAATAGACATTTATCAATCAATCCTACAAGATGCTAAGGACTAGCTTGTCATAGACTTCAAGATCAAAAAGTTCACCAATTAGACTATATATGACTTGAAGGAGATATGACAAAGGTATGTGGAATTAGTCTATGACTATAACTATAGATTCTCTAATGTAATGAATAAGTTAGAGTTTGATTTAATATATAAGGACAAGGCTACATGGTTTTTCAGGGATTATACCCTAGAATCAATTTTTCCACTATGTAAACTCAATATGTTATGCAAGCATATGTTAGAGCTACTACCCTACATGTAGAACATATTAAAGATTATGGGGAAATTCATGTTTATAATTGCAGATTGAAAATACACTATAAGATTTCATGAAAAAAATGGAGCAATACCATGAGGCACATAATCCTAAATTGAATTTATGGTGTAAAGTGTTCAAAAAATAAGGACACCAAATAAATTATTATCCTAAAGTTAAGATAAAATTTTATGAACTCTGTCGAGTAATTGGGTACACCACTATGCAATTTGATATTCTGTAGTAATATATCAAGAACCCATAGAATTTACATCAAAAAATTTAAAAATTGCTTAATCATGATGAGAATAATTTTCAAGCTTTTCAAGAGCTTAAATAAGGCATCACTAAAAATGTGTTCACCATCAGTATGTAGTAAATGTACTTAGTGAATCCAAATATCATAGGCCTTGAGGTAGATAAAGGTTGTGTGACCTAAATAGGTCCATAATGAAATTCAAGTTCACCACAGTATTAGCCTCAAGGTCTAACTTGATGGACCCCTTATTATCTAAGTTGGACACCTCCATCCCCTTAGTACCAATATGTATAACCCTCGAGCTCACCTATAACATAGTAGTAAAAACATTTAGGCCCCACCAACTTGAAATAGCAATTCTAAATTAGAGATAACAATCAACAACACCAGCATTGGAACACTATGTAGCCATTAGAGGGTATTGAGGTGGATATTAATCTAATAGAGGAAGAAATAAACATGGATACAGAGGAGGATATGAATGGGGTAGATGGAATAACTACCAAATAATTTTCCTACAATGTAATATGTGTGATAAATATAATCATATCTAACCAAATTACCCAATGAACCCATAAAGTTAGTCATAATATGCATATTGTAAAATCTTTGATGAATATAACATAGAATATTGCCCCCTCTTGGAAGAGTAGTGAAAAGACAAGGCTATTTGGATTGTGAATATGGTGAGTGTGTAGCCTAAAAAAATGCATTTTTTAATGATATAACATGACAAAAACATGTAGATAACGGTTTGCCTCCATTGGAAATGCCTCAAGATAAGGGGATTAGAAAAGATAAATAGGATAAATACCCAGATCTAGGTATATATAAGAGTCTGATGTATGAAGTTTCATAGATTTTGAGAAATATTAAACATCAGAAGACTATTGATGGTGATGTTGTAGTAATCAATACACATATGTATGTCCAAATAATGTACATTATGCATCAATATGGATTTGTCACTACACTCATAGATCTTTTAAAATTATTAAGTACATTGAAAAATGAAGATATCTCATAGAACATCATGAATCTACTACATAATCTATTGGAATGTGTGTAATGTGACCAACAAAAGAAAGAAAAACTAGTTTGGTATGTCAAGATGAAGAATCCCTAAGATGTTGATGCATGAATATATATTGAGGTTACTAGTTACAAGATCATAATTGTAGTCTTTAATTTTGGTAGCAAAGTTGATATGATTCCTAAATCTACATGGGAAGATATTAGATGATCGAATCTATGCTATAACCTAGTAACACTAAGACTAGATTATTACAGGAAGGTTGAGCCTATTGGTAGACTAGAATGTGTTGATATCAAAGTCAGAGACTTGTCTCTATGAGGTGACTTTGAAGTTATCAACATGAATACCATAACAACACATTACCCCATGTTTATAGGTAAGAATTAGGCATATGATGGTTAAATGCATAATTATATTGAGGCACATTAAGGTGATAAAATTATTATCATTTGTCTCAATAGAGAAAACAAGCCTTACATAATTCTAGTTTAACTAGACTCTCCATATGCTATTTATGAAACTAGTTAGATGAAGGTGAATTATAAGGAAAACCCAAAAGCTTTGTGCATAAATAAATACAACTTTCTATACTAGCATACCAAAATTAAGGTATAATCACTACTCACTTAAAAACTAAATACATTAGAATAATGGAGGTCCAAACTAGTAGCTATGTAGCTGGTAGTAAACCAGTTTATCATCAAAGAGTGTGTATTTATGTCTACAAAATATCCTACTCAATTAGAAGTTAATTTAGTTTATCAAACTGATGATCACATGCATGAATACATAGATCTAACAAAGGAAGTCACTTTTCCATGGGAAAAAACTTCATCTATTAGTGGTGATTCATATACCCACCTCCTCAAATGGGTGTGAGGTGACTATGAACTTCAACTGATGTGAGTTGTCTTTGTGCATGAGTAACAACTTCGTATTTACTATACAACAAAGGACATCAATGAATTAATTTTGTGCTTACAAGTTCATAAACTAACCATCAACTAATGAGTTAGTGCTCTAAATTATTCCCTTAAAGGAGTTTTTATGACATGGTGGTCAACTCATCAAGACAACAAACTTGAGTGGGATGATGCCTATGATCTCATGATTGATAGGTTCCAACTACCACAATTTATCTACACCAATTGGACATTATTAAAATAAGGTGAGTGCCCTTAAATTTATATACATAAATGTGTTAAATTTTGAAATGAGGAATGTGTGGAATTAAAATAATGGGTTCACATTTTCTAATATACACTGGCACTATTACCAGTAACATGGTACATACACCAAGAATGCAAAAGTTAGACCAAGCATTAGGAATAAGTGAAAAAAAATTTTATAAAAACATTCATTTTTTAAGAAAAAAATCCTTTGGTTTGTATCAAACTATAGAAACATAAACATTTTTTATGCCATGGGTGTGTACAATACTTAAGCACCATAATTGAATCCATTATGCAGAAGAAAGCAACCCTCTGATTTTAATGAGGAATTACAAAGGTAAAACACTATTAAGAATGAATAACAAGCTCTAACACAACCATGTCACTACATAAAATATGAGGTAGAAGACATTGATTATTTAGATTATAATGGTAACCTAGATGTGAATGATTTATTTAAGCCTGAGTGACCTATAGAACCACTCAAGAACACTGGTATAGTACTAATTGAATAAGACAAGTTACACACCATAAAAATATTTGAAAAGGAATGGAAAATCAGGATATATTAATCTATTAATGAATAAAAATGAAATATTTATTAGCATTATATCAAGAAGCATGTCATAAACATCGTAATAAAGAAGGTTCCAAAACTGGCAAACAAAGGTGACTATTGATAGAAGTTAAAATTTTGGAAGCTCTAAAACTTTTGAGGGATTATCAAGATGTCTTTCCCACAAAATTATTAGATTTTTAAGTAAATGAGTTCACATGACCTACAAACAAGTGGCCATATGAATATGAAGCTAAAAGTAAATGTTGAATTAGATAGAATGTAAAACTTAGGAATCATCTATCTAGTAGAAAAGGTAGATTGGGTAATCCCTACGGCAGTCCATCCTAAGAAAATAGGAAAAATTTGAGTATATGGGGATTAACACATTTTTAATGATTCATGTGTTACTAATCCATTCCCAATTCCTTTATAGATGAAGTTTTGGAGTCTATCATAGGACATGAAGTTTATTTTTTCATAGATGGTTTTAATGGATATCATCAGATACTGATCATATAAGAAGATATATCCATAAGAACATTTATAATTGAAATGGGATTCTTTTAAATGCAAGGTCATGTATTTTGGCCTTAAGAATGCATTTGTGGTGTTTTCTCATGTAGTGGTTACATCATTCAAGGATTTCATTAATGACTTCATGGAAGTATACTTTGATAATTAGGAAGTATTCTCCTTGTTAAAAGAACATTTGTCTAAGTTGTATCTAATGTTGAAATGATGCTAAGCTTTATGTATTACTTTGAACTTGAAAAAAAAATTATTTTTATACCATTTGGAATTTTACTTGGACATGGTGTATGTAGTGAAGGTGTTCTTGTAAATATGACAAAAATTGTAGTAAGCCTGAGTATGCCTCCACCTATCAGTTCCACCAAAGTGCACTCTTTCCTAGGGCATACAAGCTACTATCTCAATTTTATCAAAGGATATGTATCTATTTCATCTCCATTATAATCCTTACTATGTGATAATTCAAATTTTGTCTAGAATTTATAATGTCAATCAACCTTCATCGAGTTAAAGAAAATATTATTTACTACACCCATAATTATTTTTGTAGACTGAAGCAAGCCTTTTGACATACATGTAGATTCTTTAGTCATCACAATTGGTATTTTAATTTCATATAAAAGGGATGGTAGACTTGACCATACTATTCATTTTTATAGTCGAAAACTATCTAACATAGAGAAAAACTACACAACCATTAAGTAATAAACATTGGCCATCATGTTTGCATTTCATAAATTTTGGTACTATTTATTTGTGACACTATTTGAATTTTTCATTGATCATCAAGCCCTATGATACCTTGTTATAAATTTAATGCTAGGAGAACACATCTCTCAATGGTTGATGTTATTTTAATAGTTTCAATTTTGCATAAATGTAAATCTAGGAAGAGAGACTATATGACTAGACCATCTTAGCTGCATACCAAATGGTGAAGAGATAGAATAATTACAAGAATACTCTCCTCATTCCCACATTGTTCATGTCTTTGTGATTCTTGATATTCTCAAATCTATTTCCAATGTCCTCAAACAAGAATTATTATTTGTGCACTATCAACACCATGATAAAAAAGTAGTTTGTAACTAGAGCAATGTCAGATACCATCATTAATGGGTACCTATATCACTTGGGGAAGGATGAAGTTATAAGTAGGGTTGTTCTATAATATGAACAACCTGAAATATTTATGGAAGCTCATTAAGGAGTCATAGGATGAAATTTTATGGGAGAATCTATAATGATAAAGTTACTATAGAGCATGTTATGGTGGCCAAATCTATTCGAAGATGCACATAGAGTTATGTAACACTATGATGTCTACCAATATATGGGTAAACCACTATAAAAATATGAGATGCCTTTATATATTGTATTAGATGAGTAGCCTTTTGAATAATGGGGCTTTTTTTGGACCTATTAACTCATCAAAAAATTATATCAAGGCACAATATATCATCATTATGATGCACTATTTTACCAAGTGGGTTGAAACTACTACAACACCTAGTTACAACATGAAGGACGTAGTGAAGTTTCTATATGAAAATATTATTACAAGGTTTAAATAACCTATAAAAGTATTTATAAATAGAAGAACACACTTTATAAATAATACCATAAGGCTCTGATCTCTCATCATAAAATCACTACATATCATCTACAAGCCAATGGCCAAGCTAAAACATCCAATAAAGTAATGGGTAAAATGCTGAAAAAATTTATGATGTCAAATGAGATGATAGGGAAGATCACATTCCTACTATTCTATGGTAATATCACACACATTACAAATGGGATATAGGATTTACACCATTGTAATTGGTGTATGGTCTTGAAGCAGTCATGCTAATGGAATACTTAGTATCTAGCCTACACATTACCATGGTCATGCAACTTAGAAATCATCAACGTCTTAATAACCAAATCCTTAAACTAAATTAGATTGATGAGTTTAGATTTAGAGTAGCCTAAAAATATGAAGTCCATAAGTAGATATAGAAAACATGACATGATAGGAACTTGTACCAAATATATTTTCATACATAACCTAATTAAACATGAAATTTTGGTTTTAATAAATCTTTAGGGAATCATGTTACTAGGGAGAGTAAATGGATATATGCTTAAGCCCTACCACTAATAGTCAGTTGATCTCATTTTATAAACTGAGTGGGTGCTAAGTAAAACCATGTAGATTAAGATTTCCCTATTTTTCATGTTTTATGTGTGTGTTTATTTTATATTATGTTTGTTTTATATGATATTAGTAACAAAAATTATGAATAAAAATACCAAGCATTGTGCATGTTAGCTATGCACAAGAGGATCCACATGTGCCATTGAGAAAGTTAATGAGAAGCAACTAAAAAATATTAAGTCTAGAAAAGGTACATAAATGTATCATAAATAAGATATCCTTTAGATAATGGCCATCCACTAGATCTTCAATAAATTGTCATATTTTCAACATCAACTATTTGTACCACCTGTACGAACACCAAAGATCATAATGGTATAAATCCACACATGTGTTAATGACTAACTAATTTAATGGATAGATCAAAAATAGATTTCCCACATCCACCATTTCATTTAAGATGAGCGTATAGCTAAGAAGATCTAGACATGAAAGCCAAGAGGTGCCAAATCTATAAAAGATAAGTTTGAATACCAAGTTGGCATTTCATCCTTATACATATTTTTCCAAGTTGTTATTCTCAAGCATTGAGCTATTTTCTTTGCATATATCATACAAATCATTTCAATTTCATTACTTCATGTAGCCATGGATTAATTATAACTAATCAATTCTCTCATGATGGATAGAAAGAAGCCATGGGTGTTGACATGGACTCAAGCAAACCAAGTATAGTGACTAAGATCCATTTGACTACCTCCACCAGGCTAAAAAAAATATTTTCTACCTTAACCCAATTGATGCTACATAAATAGTCACCCTCATATCACCCCAAAAATTATATAATATATAAGTTGAGTGCCTACTAAGATTACCTATGTTTGGTGACTTGGGAGATATCATTAAATAATTACTTAGGTGATATAATTAGGGTACAATATATTTGGGTTTGAATGAGACTATGGTAATCAACACACTAGAAATAGCCTAAGCTTCAGGCATGCCTACATGGGGAGATTATTTACTCAAATACAAGCTGAAAATGCCTCCCATTCTACAAAAATTCTAGGATTTATATGTCCAAGGCAAATAAGGGATCCCCATTGATGAAATTATAGATGAGCCATTAAACATTCTCATTGAATTTATCACTAGATGATATTGGTAGATGACAAAGTTTTCCAAACAAATACCAAAGGGCATTGTGGATATCATTTATAGGATGATCCACTAGAATGAATAATTCAACTACCTAGAGTAATTCATCTAAGAGTTACTTATAAACATTGAGAATTACGACACCACTCCTAAAAAAATGTTTCAATATCAATTCCTAATCTTCCTACTTTACTTCATGTAATGGAAGTTACCAGAGGAATAAGTGCATCTAGATATAAATTATTGGTCGGCATAGTAGTTCTAGAATCTAATCTAGATGTAGGAGTATGGATCCCTCACCCATGAGGGTAAATTCAATTTTTAGTGGGAGGAATACCTTGACCTCATTGTAACACATCCTCAAGTGCCACCTGATGTCATAACTATCTAAGTTAACATGCATCCATTAATTTTTTACCAAAGGGTATATTCATTACTATTCATGAGCTACCATGGTCAACCTTTAAAGTGTTCCCATTATTCATGATAATTAATATGGTGTAGGCTAAAGTGGCTCAAAAAAATAATTCACATCCAAAGATGCAACCACCTTAAAATCCATACCACCTGGTGCAAATGTTCCTATTTCACAACAACTAGAGCCAATAATTAGCTCACAGTAGTATAAGGGAAAGTGCAAATCAAACCCTCACTCAGTGTCTCATCTCTTGAAGTACAAGAAATGAAACACCATAACTTGGAAGGATGATCCCAAGGTTCCATATATAGAAAGCTCCTATGACCTAATGTAGATGGTCACATACAAGTATGAAGTCTACCATGTCATGATGGTAGACGTAGTTGGAGACTACTATGAGGAGGAAAAAAAGTTATTCTTTTGGAAGGTAATATGCATGGTTAAAGTGAAAAAACAATTTCCCCTAGAGTTGTGGGTGGGACCCCCATATTACCCACCTTCCATCATCATTGACATAGTTTGAGAAGAAGTGGAACAACTCCAGCACAAAATGAGCTTCTTCTAACTATAACTTGAACCAAAATTTGTATCTGAGGACATCTTTTCACCTCTCTTAGAGAACCCACCTAAATAAATAATGCACAAGTTTAAAACATGATGGGAGGAAAGGATATCCCCTACCTTAGAAGAGTACACATTTAGATGACTATCCACTATGAAAGAAGCATAACCTACCCCTAGATCTATTTCACCACCACCCAAATGTAGATTGGTCATGATCAAGAGGAGGAAGGTGTAGGTTTTAAGCTTGAAGGTGTGACCAATTTATTCATCTCCATCACCATAGGTTCAATATGTTAAATATATTGCACTAGAGCAAGTAATAGTAGATAATAAATAGGCCATCATTGAAGAAGCTACTCATGTAGCCAAATGATGACTAAGGAAGGAGGAAAACAAGAGAAAGAAAGAAAAAGTTCAATAACAACATACCGTGTAGCAAGATGAAGATGTTGAGGCCACATAAAAGGCCAAGTATGTAGACGAAGACATTTATAAGGCCAAGTAGATGGCCAAATAGGCATATGGAGTTATTGATTCCACCAAGAATGCACAAGAAGAGAGAGAGAGAAAAATTAAAAAGAGGAAAAAGAAGAAAAGAGAAAATAAAATGCAACAGTTCAAGTGCATTAGTAGCTAGAGGAAGTTTCCATGAAGAAGGAGGATAATGAAACCTTGTAGCAATAACAAGTGCAGACACAAGCTCAAGCAAAATCATAGGCATAGGCCCAATCTATGTAAGAGAAATACAAGGATATGGCTCTCATAGTAAAAAAGTAGAAAGATAAAGATAAAGGAAGACAAATAGAAAAAGAAAAAAGAGGAAGAGGAAGAAGAAGAGAAGAATAAGAAAGAAGAATAAGAGAAAAGGAAGAAAAAGGAAGAGGATGAGAAAAAGAATAGGGAGGAAGAAGATAAAAATAAGAAATAAGAGGAGGAAGAACACAAATGAAACATGGCAAAAGATGATATGTAGTAAATTAAGTTGGCAGTAGAGGCTAAAATGTAGTAACAAGCACCATAAACCTAATAAGTAGGTTCATAGTTACCAAAAATACCACTTATAGGTGCATGGCTATGATATGTTCCCATAGTGGGTGCTTGATACACCACCTTCTCCCTTTTACTTACTACTATGCCTCACCTAGACCCTATAATATTTACAAGCACATTGGCCACACTTTCAATCAAGTAGGAGGCTTCACTTAATGTCTTTTTATTTCATTTCAAGAAAAAATTGTAGGATGTTGTAATTTTTCAAGAGTCCACCACACAAAATATCACTCTCTTAAGAAAGAACGGGATCATTCAAAGGTAGAGAATGTGGAGCTTAGGGATCACCTTCAAAAAGTGGTGAAAATTATTGAAGATACAATCCCAAATTTGGCCTCTTTAGTAATAAGGGACCAAGTGATGTACAACCACTATAGGCTCAAGATGTTAGTCACTGATCTCATAAAATATTGGTGCATATCCCAACAAATTTACATAATCAGGACATTAGGTGAGAGTATGAAGAATAATACCACTACTTTGATTACTCTATTTGAGGAGTATCAAATCATTATTGATATTGCAACCCTCTAACCTGATAAAATCACATGAAGTCTTCTAGACTAGAAGTAACATCTCAATAAGTCTCTCATCAGCTCTAGCATAGATTTCACCATAGATACAATTCCCAGGATGACTATGCATAGTCAAACTACATTTATGGATGAAAATGACATTGCCCTTTAAGAGTCATTCACCACCAGGGATAATGTGCATGATTAACTCATTGACTAGAAACAAGACTTATGATGCAGTTCATTTATAGGTCTCTAAGCCAAATACCATGCAAAAAGGTTAGAAAATCTAAGTGGTGAAATACAGATGAGAGTCAATAATAAAAAAGCATCCACAAGCATCACCAATGATTTGGACCTAAAATAACTCATTAGATATCATGCACTAATGTGCATCCTATTGTGCATGGTCTAAGAGTTGATGATCAACTGTCATACTTATAAAAGTGACATGGCTCCCTTATGTAATGAGGCCACCCAGTCTCTCAATGTTCTAATCTATAAGCCACCATCACTAATCTAATAATAAATTATGTAGAGCATGGATACATAGTCTAGGGACAAGGATCCTACTGGCTAGTCCTCTTCCATAGTAATGACACCTACTTCCAATTAAGTATTAAACAAGGAACATGTTTTGAATTTTTGTAAATAATTTTTTTATTGGGAATGACTAGTGAGACAAGTGGGGAAAAAATAGTTAAAAACCCATAAATGGAATCCACTTAGTTATGCTAGCCTATTAAAAACCTGAAAGGGTGATAGTCTGGTATGTTAGATAGTTGAAAACCTGAAAGGGTGGCTAAGTAGTGTGCAAGATATAAAAACTAGAAACAATTCCTTGATCAATTACTTTCACTCTTTCTATTCTACCCCTTCCTTCAGTGTATACCCTAAGTGAACCATTATATGAACCTATGATGTTGTCTTAGGATGAGACAATATTTAATTTTGGTGAAGTGTTGGAAGAATAAAATGGATAAGTAAATTTATGTAGGATATTATTCATATATTCATGCATTATGTAATCAATTGTCAACTATATGTATTTTATCATATCTTCCACAGTTATAAAAGGATAGAAGATGAATAATCTCCTCTTTTGGAACCATAGTATGAGAATAATGTGAATAGATGGGGACTATAAATCACTATATATATATATATATATATATATATATATATATATATATATATATATATATATATATATATATGAATATATGAATAAAATGATTAACTTTTGTTTGAGATCAATATAGACTATTTTGGTTATGGTTACCTATTGTATTTCTTATTTTATTCCTTTTGTTTGAAATCATGTTTAATATATGGTTTAATCATATCTAAGATTATTCCATTTTCTCTATGAATGATTACTTAAATATTGGTTAATATAAATTCCTACCAAAAGAACTAAAATATACCTCTGTTATGTTTTTGTCTCCCATATTAAATATGAATTCTCTACACTATCCTATGCCCTTGTATAAGACTTAGCTATCCTCATCCTTAGCATGTTTTGTTGTATTAGGAACATCTACTAACATGTATTGACTAGTAATGGTCATTGAAATGAAACTATTTTTTGCACTAGAATCAATCAAAACAAATACAAAAATTAGTTATAGTACCTTTTGTTTTGATTGGGATAACTTAAAATCAACCTTTTTATTATCTATACCTATGTACACCCAATGATCTATTGGTTGTCTTGGTTTTAGCTTGGGGTAGTCCTTGTAGTATTTTTCATATTTAGTAATAATCATGTTTTCCTATTTTAAAAAATGAAAATAAATTATTTCATTCTCCTTGAAATTTATACTTAAGTACATTTTTTTTAAAATTATCTTTCAAAGATTGTCCAAGTAATATTCATAGTTTGATATTCCTTAAAATTACATAGGTGATTCCACCATAATGTAGCATGTATCACTAGTTGACAGACTACCACCCTAGCTTTTATATTAAATGGCATGTCGTATAGATTGAAATAATTGCATAGGTTCAAAATCTATGCATCATTTGTATATCAAGATTATTAACCTAAAAATATGGGTGCTAAAAATTTTTTAATCCCTTTTGATGATTAGGTCAACCATAACTAAGAGTACCACTTAGAGTACAATGTAATTTTTGACATTGTGGATTGTACCCTCTGAAGGGACATTTAACTCTCTTCCTCCACATGGCACAATGGAGACATTCCTATTGATATGGATTGAAAACTTGAGGGATGAATCTCTAGGTTAGGGGCTAGCTCCCCTTGATGCACCTTAAAGACCTAGATTTCCTACTCCTAACAATGGGGGATGAAAAGAGAGAGAAATACTAAAATCAAAACCTAACTAATGTGGTGATGCACCAAATTGGCTGGTCTACTTAGATTTGACATACATTTTACACCAGAGAGAAGCAAACATACACTTCATTCAAATGAGAACCTTTCTTGCATCAGTTTTTCAGTAGGGGATCCTATGGAGATACAAGGAGGAAGAACTACTAGAGGTGTTCTAAGACACACTATGGATAGCCTGTTCACATGAACCTATACTCTGAGCTAGACACTTATTGTTGACTTACAAGAATAAACTATATATGTTGTCATAAAATTATGAAAGAATGAAAATGAAATGACTTAACATAAGATAAAACCATAGCCATATGCAAAAGTGCAAGCTCAAATGGAGGTAAAAATGCTTCTTTTGATTCAAGGTAAATTTATTCAAGAATTCACCATTCAATGCTAAGAGATACTTTCTCAAATGAGAAGTTACAAATATATATAGAGCTTAGAAATAGATAGTTGACAAGTCAAGGGATGGAAACCCATGCTGAGTTAAACACTTATGCAGAGACCACAAGCCCATGCTACTATCGTATCTTCCCAATTTCATATGGGAGAGCCATGATGTAGATGTCCAAGTCACTAACCTTGCTATCCTAGGCCTAGAAAAGCATGGGATGCTCCTAGCAATTGACAAGGCCATCCCTAAGTTGTGTTGACTAGGACATGCTCTCTTCAATGTTGGGCACAACTAGTTGTGCATTAATAGAAAAGTGTGAAAACATGGGCTGCTCTCCTCTATAGTTTAAAAACCAATTCTTTTATTGGTTTTCAGTAGAGACTCTTTCACCTTATTGATTTACTCTTCTTGTTGATGACACCTGTGACACTTGCCTTGGTCTAGTTCATCCTTGGGTCTGTGCTTTAACCTGTCAAACCACTTGGAACCTTTTGAGATTTTACTTTATTATGATATGTAGCCATGATCTACATTACCCACCTTGTTTTCTTTTAATTTAGTATTTCCCCTAGCATTGGCCTTTTCCCTTTTGTCTTTAACCATTCTAGCTCTCAGGCATTTGTTATTTCTTGGGCCTTTAGGCTTTTGATAATGAAAACTCCTTCAGATAAAATGTCCAAAGGAATTCCTTTAGACATTTTGTTTGAAGAAATTCTCTTTTGGGGTTGCCTTCTTTAGTTTTATTTTGGTGGGCCTTTGTGCTATGTTTTATTTTGGACAAAATGTTTGAAGGATTTCCTTCAAACATTCTATCTAAAATAATTCTTTCCTTTGACTGATTCTTTTCCTAAAGGGCATGTGCCCTTTAGGCTTTTTTTCTTCATCCTCTCTTTCTTAAATTTCCTTGTATAAAGGATTCTCCCATCTAAAATTTCCCTCTACAAGGGTAAGTGAGCTTCAGAATCTTTGAAAATGACCCTTCAGAGAAGTGAAAAGAGCCCACTTTCTTGACCAAGTTCCCCTGCAAAGATACCTACCCTTAAAAATTTCTACGACCATCAAATTTCTTGAGACAAAATGTTCGAAGGAATTCCTTTAAACATTTTATCCAAAGTAATTCAGCCTCAGCTTTTATTCTTTGGTTTTCCTTCGAATAAAATGTTTAAAGGAATTCCTTTAGACATTTTGTCTAAAAGAATTTTTTTCTCTTATCACTTTTCTTGAAGGGTAATTTCCCTTAGGGATTCTTGTATTTACCCCTTTACTTCAACTAACTTCCCTCTATAAGGTAATTTCAAGCCAAAAATGCCCTTCAAAACTTTTGTACTAGTCCTCACACTGACAAAATCCCTCTAGAAGGTCCATTCTACCTTCCAACATACCATTCAAAAGTTGTGTAAAGGTAATTTTCATCTTTTAAGTGCCTCCCATAAGGGCACATACCCTTCAATAAAATTGCAAATGACCCTACAGAATGGTCAGGTGCCTTCCACAAAAAAAAACACTTGTCGTAAGAAGTGTCTAAGACCAATTCAAGATCTTCTAAAGGACTTACTCAAAAAGCTTTGAAGTAAAGATGTATCAAAACTTGATTGCTTCTTCCTTACCCTTTTGGGTTTGTGAATGACTCCAACTCATGAAAATTGGAAAGTAAAGTAATTTACAAAACTTGACCTACACTATAAATGGCCACAGACCATTTTCGATTATTCAAGTTATCCTATTTATTACTTGTAAAGCTTATAAGTAATGTTTTTCTAAGAACCCAAATTACTTTATGAGTGTTAGAAAAGACCAATACTTAATGAGACAACACTTGCACCTACACAAAACAACTTTTTCCTTGATTTTTAAAGGGTTAAGACCTAGTTTCAAGGCAAAAGGTAATGAATAACAAGGCTTAAAGGTAAAATAAGGGGGGTGCCCATTTTGGCATGTAAGATTCATAAAATGGTCAAAAAACTAGTGATTCATAAGGGAAGCATGCCTATTATGCTTGAGAAGACTGGTGGCATAAAATTCCATCAGGCATGGAGTCAAGATGTAGCTTGAAATTTAGAAATAACTTTGTAAGGACATAAAAACCAACAAATATTTTACCCCAAACAAGGAAAAAACACACACACAAAGGCTAAAAACACTACACACATGCATAACAACACTTAGGGAAAATGAGGAAAAGTAAGGAAACTATATACATGAAAAAAGAAACCTAGTAACAATGCTTAAGATATATCCCATTAATTGGGATATGTAGCTCTTCACCATCCAAATTGGAGAGTTAGAAAGAATTATGTTGCTTGCATTAGGTGATGACATATGGGACACTCCACAAGGTGTCAAACTTCATGTGCCTTCTAGGTTTGGCTTGGTCCTCATCCCACTTCAAGATAATGTCACCTTCTTAGAAGCTCCTTGGTTTAGACCTCTTGTTAAAATGATTCTTTGTTTGTTGTTCATGGCTGGTCATTGCATCCATCGCTTGGCCTCTCACTTCTTCAAGCTCCATACTCATAATACCTAACTTCCAAGCTATCACTCTCCACCAATTATAGCTGATGGGTAATATCTAAGACTGGTAACTCAAGTGAGATAGGAAGTCTAGATTCCATTTCATACACAAGTGTGTATGGTGAATTCCTAATCACCCTCTTTGGAGTGATCCTATCTACCCAAAGAGTTGTCTTTAACTTGGCATGCCAAGTCCTTTGATTTTCCTCCATTATCCTTTTTATGATCCTAATCAAATTCTTGTTTGTGTATTTGGCCAACCCATTCCCTTATGGATAGTAGTTGGAAGAAGTGTTGAGATAGATGCCATATTTTAATTCCCACTCACTTATTTTTTTTCCCAAGAAAGATAATGCATTATCTAAAATGATTGTGGCTGGGACCCCAAATCTTGTCACTATGCCTTCGTAGAAGTCTAGAACTAAACTCTCATTGGCCTCTTTCAAAGCTACAGCCTCTACCCATCTTGTGAAATAATCTATGGTAGTCAAAACCCACTTGTGGCTAGCACTGGAAGGAGGATTGATCAACCCTATGAAGTCTAACCCCCATTACATGATAGGTTATTCTAGCTGAATAAGATGAAGAGGCATGGTAGCTAGCCATTACTTCCCATCAAATAAGGCACACTTTTGACATTTAATCACCCAAGCATGAGTGTCTCTAAAAAAAATAGTCAAAAATTAACCAACCCTCATAATCTTTATAGTTATATCCTTGGGAGCAAAGTAGCCACTAACTAGTCCATCATGGAAATCAAATAGTACCCTGTCAACTTGGTCTAAATTAATGCATCTCAATATTACCCCTAAAAATTATTTCCTAAACATCACTCCATCAGCTAGGACATAAATAAGATATTGGAGTCTAAAATACCTCCTCTTGGTCCTATCAAGTCCTTATGGACACTCACCAATTCTAAGGAATTGAACCATGTCTTGTGCCTAACTCTTCATGACTATAGGTAAAACTATTGTAGGTTCATCATGGAGTACTAAAACATCCTCCTTAAGATATTTCAAGTTTGTAGTGAGGTGTTCACATATCCCTCTTCCCCTTACCAACTTGGTGGTCTTGATCTCTATGTCACTCCATTACTTTGGTGATCCAACCTACCCTTTTCTCATTCAAGTCTCGACTCAACAAGAAGTCTTTTACATTAGGATGTGACACCATGATGTGAGTTTTTCTATTAGACAACATATATCTAAACTTATTTATACATCATATAACTGCAAGAACTTGCTTCTCAACATACATGTATCTAACCTTATAGCCTTCTAAACCTTGGCTACAAAAAGTAAGAGGCTGTTCTAAATTATCACCTTTTGCTTAAGTGAGAATAGCAGAGATTACCTCTTCATTCCCAAAGGTGTGTAGATTAAATTCCTTGGAGAAGTTTGGAATAGTCAAGGTAGGAGCTTGGGCGACAGATTTCTAGATACCTTCAAAGATTTCTCTTCTTCTTGTTGTCTACGTGAACATCTTGTCCTTCCTTAGCATAGAAGTTAGTGGCGTGACCAAATCAATAAAGTTAGGAATGAATCTCCTAATTAAATTTATTTTACCAAAGAAACTTTTCAAGTCCTTCTTGTGTTTAGGAAAATACAATGCTAAGATGGCATACACCCTCTTTAGATTAATGGATAAGCCTTCTTTTGAAATGACATGGCCCAAGAGCTTGCCTTCATGGATGAAAAACACACATTTATTTGGGGTGAGAGAGATTTCAAACTCTCTACACCTTTCAAATATTTTCCTCAAGTGTTTCAAATGTTCACTTGCCTCCTTGGAAAATATTGTCACATTATCAAGATAAACAAGCATAATGTCATTGATCAAACCTTGGAAAGCCATATCCATAGCATGTTAGAAGGTAGTTCCAACATTTGACAATTTGAATGGCATATTTTTGTAGCTATATGTTCCCCACTTAGTGGTAAAGGTTGTATTATATTGGTCACATTATTGTACTAGGATTTTATTGTATATGGAGTAGCCATCTAGGAGATAGAATCTTTCACTAACTATCACCATCTGAAGAATTTATTCCATACTTGAAAGGGGATAGTGATCTCTCTGTGAGACTATATTTATGTCTTTGAAATCCACACACAATCTGACCTCTCCTTTCTTCTTCCTAATAGAGACCAAATTGGCTAGTCAAGAAGAGTGTTTGATAGGGAAAATGATCATGGACTTGATCAATTTATTGATTTCCTTCCTCATGAAAGGCTCAATCTTTGGATTGATTAGCCTTTGCTTTTTATTGATGGGTTTGGCACCTCCCTCTAGCTCAATGGTGTTTTGTTCCAATATTGGATCAAATCCCTTCAAATCACCATACTCCCAAGAAGATACATTAGAAAACTCTTGACATATCATAATAAAAGCATGTTTTTCTTAATTGGTGCACACCTTCCCAAGTGAAAATAGATTATACTTATAGATATCTACCCTTTCATAATTCTCCTTCTTATTTGATATGATTTATTTGTCTCTCTTTAGTTGGTCATCATCATTAAAGATGATCTTTAGAGCTACCAAACCTTTGGGAAGCCTGCTGGTCTTTAGTTGAACAATCTGCCCATCATATTGCTGCTACAACTTGGACTAATTTTTGGAAGTGAACCTAGCTTCTTCCTATAATAAAAGTGTTATTTTATTGTCACTTTAAAATAATTTCCAATTAGTGACATTTGATGGTATGGAGGGCCTCATAATCACCTTTAAATGATGTTGATTCTTGATTTCTCTCACCGCCTTTGGGATATCAAACTGAGCACCAACTGCTATTAGTCTATCTACATGCTTGTTCTCCTCTCTTAGAATGGAAGTGATGTTGAAAGTAGTGAATTTTTCCATAAGGTCCCACACTCTATGATTTTAAGACTTTAATAAATATTTCTTGGTCAAGATTTGACCTCTCACTTGGTTCACAATCAACTCACTATCTCCAAACATCTACAATTATTTCATTCCTCTCTTCCTTGCCCATTTCAGGCCATGAAAAAGGGCCTCATACTCTTATATGTTGTAAGTGTAAGATAAATAAAAATTGAAAGTTGAGAAGTATTTATCCTTTGAAGGTGAAACTAGTATTGCCCCCCAACCAACTCCCAACTTGTTTCTAAATCCATCAAAGAATAATTACCACAAACCACAATCCTCTTGATCTATCTTCATCAATTTCAGCATGAAAGCATCTTTATCATGCATGAAGTAGACTCCAAGACCAAATTATTCAATAAAATTGTAAGGATCATGCTCAAAATTGTCATGTCCCCATTCATCTAGGAGCAGGTTAGTAACTCCTACAAGGGAAGATGATGGAGATTGGTCCACCTGGAGCTCTTCTTCATCAATGATTGCATAGTTCACATTCATCACTTTAGGTGAGTATGGCTCCAAGTGATCCTTGTGGATGGTCTCTGATTCCATCTTTACTTTAGTTCCATAATTTTTCCTAAAAACCATGTAAGACCAATTGGCTTCTAAGTATCCACCTATCTTGGATGTGAAATCCCTTATAAGTAAAGAGTGAAGTAAGGATGAACATCTGCCACTACCACATCATGGGGAATTGAGAAGGTTGGATAATCATGGAGAGTTATATTCAATCCTCTTTCCACTCCCAAGGTATTAGCTGGTGATCCATCCAACTATAGAACTCCTTTGGTCATTTGCTCATACTTGAGGCCTAACTTATCAGCTATGCATTTGGGCATAATTGAGGTGCTTTCTCAACTATCAATGATGAAATTATGGACCAAGAAACCACCAATAATCAATAATATATATAAGGGAGGTACCTTATCATCTTTATTTTCTTTACCTCCCATGGAAGGAGACCCATTTACTATCAACATATTATCATTTATTATTGGGACAACTTTCTCACCTAGCCCATGCAATTCCTTTTGGAGTATATCCTTTTATCATGGTAGAGTTAAATAATCCCAAAATGAGATTATCATGTGTAGCTTCTTCATTATGTTTAATACATTAATTGAAGAATTACCCCCTTTAGATTTCTCCTTGGGAACATTTTTAACCTATGGTGCAACCTGAGAAGCTAAAGCTGTAATCAATGGCATGTAATTGGGAAATTTTTGATTTGATTGTGGTGAACGAGACATTATAGGTGCTTGAGTGGTTACTTGAGTGGCTACTTGAGCTTCATCAATGGCTCTCCTTTTGGACATGGTGTTGGATACAACACCAACATTCTGATTACTTGTGCTCCCTACATAGTTGACTACATATAACTCTCCTTCCAAGTGATTCATAAGAGTGTAATAAGATTGAGCCTACCTTATATCCATCCTAAGTTGTGTTGACATATCAAAATTTGAGAATTGGGCTACCTAATCACCTTGTGGAGTCATGCTTTGATTTGGTAGCTCACTAGCATAGGCAACCTATTCTTGGCCATGTTCTAAGGGTCAATAGTTGGGCTACTCTTGCACCAAATTAGTTTGAGTGGGAACAAGAGCCTTATAAGATGAAGGGTGTGTAATTTTACTTTTCCCTTAAATATAAATCTTGAAGGGAGGCCTATTTACTTTCCCAAACTATTGGTAGCCTTGATTTGGTCTATAAGTCTAAGCTTGTTGTCTTTTAAGGGCAACTAACTCATTATTAACACTCTATAGTAGGCTCTTGAATTCATGGAGATAAATTATAGGGGTATCATCTAGCTTCTCTTGATTAGGCATAGGAGCTAAGGTGGGCATAGTAGGCTAGATTGAGGGTTGTAAATCATGAAAGATTGGTATATGAGGTCTAGGAGCTATCTTTTCTACTTGAACAAGGAAATTTTTAGTATCTATGACTATCTCATAAGTAGTGAGTAGAGTGTTCCCATATATAGACTATATTACGATAGCAATGTCACTATTTAGGGCCTTCAGGTAGTAAAGGAAAGCATAGCTTGGGGTTGGTGTCACAAGAATTGGGATTCTATCTCAAATATTTTGGAACCTAGTGTTAAAATCTTACATAAACTCATGTGGGGATCTCTTCATGGTGGTTAACTAATCATCTAGAGACAAATGGTCTCTTTTTCCCCCAAACTTATTGGTCAAGAGGGTCCCTAACTCATTCCAAGAGCCAACTGAGTTCATAAGCAAGATCCCATACTAATCTAAAAATTTACCTTTGAAGGATAAGGATAGAAATATAATGGCTACATTTTCTTCAGTGATATTATGGTTGTTGCATAGGTTTTCTATGTTTCTAATATGCTCAACAATAGTGATTAGGCCCTCTCAATTAAAGGGAAGAACACTTTTTAAATTTGTCCCTAGAATTGGGTCATACTGTTGAAGGTTTAAGGGACTTTGACTGTTGAAGGCCATAAAATGGAAAGCCCCAAGGGTTGCCATGGTTGTGAAAGGATTCAACTGGGTTCTCCTTGAGTAGGTGTATTTTATGGTTGGTTTAGGAAAGTGGCTTATTACGTAAGGGTGGGTATTTGCAAACCTTAGCCTTTTCATTGAGTTCAAAGGAAACTCAATAAATTTAAAAGGGACACTCTTAGGAGAAGATCTTATAGTGACCTTTGGCATGAGATGCCAGGTTGATCATTAACTAGAGACTGAGTTCCTAAATGGAGTCATAAGGTGCTGAATATAGCTCCTTCTTTTGGATATTTTAACAATATCAAGACCAGCACCAATCTTGAAACTTGAAAGATAGAAGTTTGTCCCACTAGGCATGCCAAAAAATATTGATGTTGTAGATTTCACCCTCTGAAGGGAGGTTTAGCTCTCTTCATCCATGTGGCACAATGGAGACATTCCTCTTGCTATGGGCTACAAACTTGAGGGATGAATCTCTAGGTTAGGGGCTAGCTCCCCTTGAAGCACCTTGAGGCCCTAGATTTCCTACTGATAATAATGGGGGGATGTATAGAGAGATAAATACTAAAATTAAAACCTAACTAATGTGGTGATGCACAAAATTAGTTGGTCTACTCAGCTTTGACATACACTTTATACCAAAAAGAAGCAAACATAAACTTCATTCAAATGAGAACCTTTCCTGCATTTCAATAGGGGATCCTATGGAGATATAGGGAGGAAGAACTACCAGAGGTGTTCTAAGATACATTATGGATAGCCTATTCACATGTGCTTATACTCTAAGCTAGACACTTCTTGTTGACTTATAAGAGAAGAACTCACAATACACTAGATATGTTGGCATAAACTTATAAAAGCATGAAAAGGAAATGACTTAACATAAGATAAAACCATAGACATATGTAAAAATGCAAGATTAAATGGAGGTAAAAATACTTATTTTGATTCAAGGTAAATTTCTTCAAGGATTTACCATACAATTTTGAGAGATAATTTCTTAAATTAGAAGCTACAAATATATAGAGAGCTTTGAAATATATAGTTGACAAGTTAAGGGATGGAAACCCATGCTGATTTAAACACTTCTCTAGAGACCACAAGCCCATTCTACTACCATATCATCCCAATTACATATGAGATAGCCATGTTGTAGATGTCCAAGTTGTTACCCTTACTATCCTAGGCCTAAAAAAGCATGGGATACTCCTAACAATTGGCAAGGCCATCCCTAAGTTGTGTTGATTGGGTCATGCTCTCTTCAATTCTAGGTAAAACTAGATATGCATTAATGGGAAAGCATGAAAACATGAGTTGATCTCCTCAATAGTTCAAAAACCAATCCTTTTATTGGTTTTTGGTTGAGATTATTTACCTAAGTGCATTTACTCTTCTTACTAATGACACTTTTGCCACTTGCCTTGATCTGGTTCATCCTTGGGTATAAACTTTGACTTATCATGCCACTTGGAATGTTTTGAGATTTTACTTTATTTTGTTATGTGGTTGAATTTTAGGTTACCCACCTTGCTTTCTTTTACTTTGTTATTTCCCCTAGCCTTGGCCTTTTTCCTTTTGTCTTTAACCATTTTGGCTCTTAGGTGCTTGTTATTTATCAAGCCTTCAAAATTTTGGTAATGTGAATTCCTTTAGATAAAATGTTTAAAGTAATTCTTTTAGACGTTTCATCTAAATAAATTCTCTTTTTGGATTGCCTTCTTCAGTTTTCTTTTGGCAGGCCTTTGTGTTGTGCTTTCCTTCAGACAAAATATCTTAAGGAATTCCTTCAGACATTTTATCTACAAGAATTATTTCCTTTGATTACTTATTTTCTTGAAGGGAATGTGCCCTTCAGGCCTTTTGTATTCATCCTCTCTTTATTAAATTCCCCTTTGCAAAGGCTTCTCCCATCCAAAAGTGCCCTCCATAAGGGCAGGTGCCATTCTGAAACTCTAAAAATGACCTTTTGGAAAAGTGAAAAGAGTCCTCTTTCTTGACCAAGTGCCCCCCACAATGACACCTACCCTTCAAAATTTATATGACTATTGAATTTATTCAGACAAAATGTTTAAGGGAATTCCTTCAGACATTTTGTCTGAAGGAATTTAACCTTGGATTTTCTTCTTTGATTTTCCTTCAGGTAAAATGTTTGAAGGAATTATTTCTTCTTGTCACTTTCCCAAAGGGCAAGTTCACTTTGGGATTCTTGTCTTTTCCCCTTTGATTCAACTAGCTACCCTCTATAAGGGCATTTCAAGCTAAAAGTGCCCTTTAAAACTTTTGTATTGGTCCTCACACCAATGAAAATCCCTCTACAAGGTCCATTCTATATTTTAACATACCCTTTAGATGTTTTCTAAAGGTTTGTTTCATCTTTGAAGTGCCTCCCATTAGGGCACATACCATTTGTGGAAATTTTAAATTACCCTATAGAATGCCTGTGTGACATCCACAAAAAAAAGATTTGCCTTAAGAAGCGTCTAAGACCAATTTGGGATCTTTCAAAGGACTTACTCAAAAATCTTTCAAGTAAAGACATCTCAAAACCCGATTGCTTCTTCCTTACCCTTTTAGGTTTGCCAATAACTCTAACTCATGAAAATTGGTAAGTAAAGTACTTTGCAAAACTCAACTTGCACTAGAACTAGTTATAAATCTTTTCAAGTTTGCCAATTGCTCATGCTTATTACTTGTAAATCTTACAATTAATGCTATTCTAAGAACCTAATTTGCTCTGTGTGTGCTGGAAAACACTAATTCTTGATGAGATAACACCTGCACCTACACAAAGAAACTTTTTCCTTGATTTTTAAAGGGTTAAGACCTACTTTTAGGGCAAAAGGTCATGAATAACAAGGATTTAAGGAAAAGAAGGGGTGCCCATTTTGTCATGTAGGATTCACAAAATGGTCAATAGTAATGAAAATAATTATATGTTCACATAGAATAATTACATATTACAAAATATGAAAATATAAGAGATCGTATAATAATAATTAATAACATAAAAAAATATAGGATAATATAGCAGAGCCACATTGAGGTGGAAACCTCTGTAATAATGCAATAAGAGAATAATACTTAATATGATTATCAATGACTTATCACTACCTCGTATATATAGTCTACTTAGACATGGTTATTCCATAAGATTACCTAAATAAGAATGTAGAGAAATGTAGAACTAATATAAAAGAGCTATGTAAGCCACAACTTAGCGACACATATCCCTAGACATGGCAAAGGTTAAGGGTGTAACATTCCACTCCCCTTGAAAATAGCATTATCCTTAGTGTTGAATCAACTCTAGATGTTTCTTCATAAAGGATTCATCCTCCTAGGTGACATTTTCACATGGCATATTCTTCCATTTGATTAGGTACTCCTTAATCATTCTAGACTATAGTTGCTTAGTGTGAATTCGAAGGATCAACTCAAGATCAAGAATAACTCTCCCTTCCTCATCCAATTTTAGTAACTTAGTCTGATTAGCAAGTATGTGTCCAATTACTTGCTTCAAGAATGATACATGAAATACTAGATGTATGCAAGTGGATGAAGGAAAATCTAACTTGTAGGCCACACTACCAATTTTTTGTAAGATATGATAAGGCCCATAATACTTAGGGGATAAATTTTATTATTATTTTATTACTTCAAAGATATTTTACTATATGGATGCAAGTGAACAAAGACCCAATCACTAATGTCAAAATTCCTCTCATTCATATGATGATATATCTAATACTTCATGACATTCTGGGCCATGATAAATTTTCATGCAAAATTTCAAGGACCTCCTATTGATGGTGAATATGTTCCTCAACTACATAAACCTTAGGATGGAACTTTAAGGTTGAATTTATTGATGGAAGGTGGTATCCATACAAAGCCACAAAGGGAGACATTTTAGAAGAACTATGAATATAAGTATTATACCAACATTCAATAAATGACAACCAATGAACCCATTTATCTTATTTATCAAAAACAAAACAATAGAGATATCCTTTTAGCCATTTATTTACTACCTCAATTTGTCCACATAATTTAGGATGATAGGATGAGCTATGAGTCAATTTTATACCCAAACATGTAAATGATTCAATCCAAAAATTACTAGTGAAAATGGGATCTCTATCACTAATAATGATCTTAGGAGTACCATGTGTTTTTGAACTATATTAAGAAAAGTAGAAGCTACTATACTAGCAACAAATTATTGTGATAAAGAACAAAAATGACCATACTTACTAAGATGATCCACAACAACCATGATAACATTGTGGCCATCAAATATTGATAACCCTATAATGAAATCCATATACATATCTTCCCAGTGCTAGCTAGGGATGGATAAAGGCTATGAAAGACGTAGGGTTTTGATGGTTTCACCTTTATTTTTTTGATATATCATATATTTAATCACATATTTTTGTATATCCCCCTTGAGTCCTTCCCAAAAAAATCTTGCTTGATTTTTGATAGGTTTTCAAAAATCTTGAATGACCCCCAAATGGAGTTACATAAAGTTCTTAAAGGATTTTTTATTTGAAAAGATAATTCATACATAGGTATAATCTATCTTTGTACCATAATACATTAGCCTTCTATGTCGATTGATCAAATCCACCTAAAACTTATTGAATATTCTACATCAAAGCATAGGTAGCACTATCATTTTCCCATTTTGATCTTGTTTCCTCTAGAAAATATGCCTACCAAATTGTCATGGCTCATAAAAATGCCTCAATTGATTCATTCCTCTTAGATAGTACATCGACCACCACTTTTTCCTTGCCTTTCTTGTAGACTATTTCAAAATAATATCCTAGCATCTTAGTTTCCCATTTCTATTATTATTTTGATGACAACCATTTATATAAAATATATTTGAGACTATCATGATCAGTCATTACCTAAAAGTGATAACCCATCAAATAAAGTCTCTATTATTTGACCACATGCACAATGGCCATCATGTCCAACTCATAAATGGGATTGATATGATTTTTACCCTTTAGTTGGAGACTTTAAAATTCAATTGTTTTACCTTCTTACATAAGCACAACACCCATACCATATCTAGATGCATAACATTTAACCATAAATTTCTTATAAAAATAAGGAGTGGCCAGTAGTGGAGTGGTACACATAGCCAATTTCAATTATTCAAATGCACTGGTAGCTATATCAATCCATTAGAAGGAATATTTCTTTGAAAATGAGGTGAGTGGGGCTATAGTGCTACCATAATTTTTGAAAAACCTATGATAGTAACCAGGTATCCCAAAAAATTCCTTTAGTTGCTTGAGTGTCTTAAGAACTAGCCAAACCACCATTACTTGGATTTTTTAGGATCCAAATTCACTCCTTCATGTGAAACCATATGACCCAAACACTCAACCTCACAATCTCTAAAATTACATTTGGAAGGGTTGGAATACAATTGATGTTGTTCTATAATTGATAGTACCTATTTTACATGTTGCAAATGGTCTTCCCAATTTTTACTGTAAATGAGGATATCATCAAAAAACACCAAAATAAATTTTCTCAAAAGTGGCCTAAAAATAGTATTCATCAAACTATGAAATGTAGATGGTGCATTTGTTATACCAAAAGGCATAATCATAAATTCATAATGGCCCTCATGAGTTCAAAAAGCTATTTTGGGTATGTCTGCATCATATATCCAAATTTGATTATACCTAGAATGCAGATCTAACTTGGTAAAATAAAGATCACCATTTAATTCATCTAGAAAATCATCAATGATAGGAATAGGGAACTTATCTTTTATAGTGTACTTGTTGATCTCTCTATATTCAGGTCACATCCTCTAAGCTTCATCTTTCTTTCTCACCATGACAACTACTAAATAACATTTACTTTGGCTATGGTGAATGATTTTTTCATCCAACATCTCCTATATCATATTTTGAATTTCAATTTTATAAGCATATGATTACATGTATGGCATAATGTTGGGTGGTGTAATAACAATTATAATTTTGACGGCATGATCATATATGTGGTTGGGTGGAATTCATTTCAACATGTCACCAAAAACAATAGAATATGTGTCAATCACTTGTAGATTAAGAGGTGTAGATGGTTGAGTTGGCTAGACTTTAATGGAAAATAATCAAGCTACAAATCCTTCAACACCATTTAAGAAAATATTGGTCATTTTATTGGAGATAACAAGTTGTGGAGATTTATCCCTTAATCCCCTTATCTCAAATATCATTCCCTCAAAATGAAAGTGCATGAATAATTCCTGGAAAGTCATCTGAATAGTGCCCAAAGTGGTGAGCCACTATACTCCCAAAATAATGTTAGTTCCATCCATGGGAATAGAAAACATAGGAGAGTTTAACAAGTAGTATCCTATGGGTAGTTTAATATTATGTAATTTTCTTGAACAACTAATAATATGACCATTTACAATCATGACTTAAAAATTTAGAGTAGGATAAATGAAATAGTTAAAATGAGGACCCAACTTATTATTGATGAAGTTGTGTGTGCTCCTAGAATCAATCAGTATAGTGACCTTATGTTTCTTAAGGAAATGCACCACCTGAAGAGTTTGGGGATTAATAATACTTGAAAGGGTATAATATGAAATAGTAGGTTGATATTATTCATATTCCTCCTCAAATCCTTCTACATCCTCACCAATTGCCTCCTCATAATCTTCATCCTCATTGGTACCTTTCATGTAAAACAACTTATATTCATCACAATGATTTCCTTTGCTCCATTTTATATCACAACTATAACACAACCATTTTTATGATTTCTCTTTAATTTTCTAAGGTGTCAATCTGGTGGGTTGAGGAAATGATGGTGCTAGAAAGGTGCAATCACGACTAGTAGTGAAAGTTTTCCATTTGACCATCTATTTTTATTCTTTCATGCATACCATTAAGATAAATCATGATATAGATGATGGATTAAACATATAATCCTCCAGTTATATTATATCTTTGATTCCACCCAAAAAAATATCAATCAAATTTTCCTTAGTGATGTCTTCCACCTATAAGGATAGATTTTGAAATTGATGAATATAATCATTCATAGTTCTTATTTGACATAGTTTGGATAACTAGTTGAAGTAGTTATCAGAGAAATTATTTTTACAATGATATAATAACTCATAAATGAAAATATACAATGTAATAAGAGCACCATTCATTTTATTTTGAGCACACAACCAATGATAACAAATGAACCACTAAGGTTCTAAACACAGATAAGCCACTATCACCTTCTGAGAAGTATGAGTTTGGTGTAGATAAAATAAATTCTTAATTTTTGTAATATATGTGAGAGGATACTTATAATAAAACTTACTCATTTCCACTTTTTCAAACATCAATTTCACACTAGGATTGAAACTATTAGTGTTGAGAGGAGGAGGACCTGAATGATGAAGTGGAGGGTTGTTTGGCTGTAGTTGAGATGAAATGGTAGAAATTTCTGTAATTATATGATTCAATTGAGTATGCACCACAATAATCTCTATGATCATCCTAAAATATCAATTTTAATTGAAATAAAGTCATCCTACTACACCAAGCCCTTTATTTCAGCTTAAAGTTGAGAAATCAATGGATTTGAAGTTCTAGATTCTATGTCATCCCTAAGAATATTAGGAGTTTCTTTCCCTCCTATTTTTTCTTGAGTATTAGGACCTACCAAGAACAAACCCTAAGAGGGTTCTTTACCTAAAAAATGTGTACCAAGAGATGGTATCATTGTGATCACCCCTACAAGATGAATCTAACAACTGCTTTTGTGCACTAAGGTGAAATATTTCAACAATAGAAAAGTGTATAGATAGAATATACCATTATGATTGTCTCACCAAGATGAATCTAATGATTGCAAATGTGTAAAGGGAAATTTTTTTTCTAGACTTTTTTTTGTTTTTATTTATTATTTTTAAAAATTAGTTCTAAAAATATTACACAGGCAAAAAAATTAATTCTTATGAGATTGAAAGTTATGTCTTTTTTACCCTTCCACTCTTAAAAGTTGTACCTCGCTAGGTCCAAAAAAATTCCATAATTTCCCAAATTAAAATTCTTATACCACTTAAAATTAAATTAGTTATATATTTTCATACAATAATCAAAGATAAGAGATCACACAATAATAATTGATAGCAGAGCAGAATAATGGATAATATAACAAAGCCAATTTGAGGGGGAAACCTCCACAATAATGAAATAAGAGTATAATACTTAATATGATGATCAAGGACTAACCATTACCTCCTATATATAGTATACTTAGCCATTGTTATTCCATAGGCTGACCTAACTAAAAACATAGATAAATTTAATAAGAATAAAGTAGAGGTATGTAAGCCATAATTCGGCCACACATATCCCTTGCCACACCATGAGTTTTAATATGTTAACAAACCCTAATGGATTTATGCATAAATAATCCATGCTTACTTACTATCCTCTTATATTAAATTTACCATGATCTTTAGATTTGGAATCACTTCAACTGAAGCCATGACATTCATTTAATGTAATTATTGTAACATTCTAGATTTATACAAGTCCTACTAGTTTTTATTAAAGATGGACAATACCCCATAAAATTCCATCACATCAAATTAAAAAACTAAAAAATATTAATTTTAATCTCACATTTAATATTATAAACCATCTTTTAGGTCATTAAATCTTATCTCTAATTTATAATTACTTGTCCCTTGGTATTTTATAATTATATGGTTATTAAACATGAAGACATCAAGATCAATTTCAGAAGCAATTAGATTTCTCAATAACCATGCTTGTTTTATTTACCATAGAATATTTTATAAATACCATATACTTTCATTTCCATAACTTATTTTAATTTAGATAATCACCTAGGATAGATAAATAAAAAACATAATATATTTTAATTATTTTACTACATATTATTATAAAGTGATATACCACAAATATGATTTGATGTTCATGAAATATGGAATATACCTTTTTACATATACCTAAAACTATTTAGTTACTTCATAATAAATGGAAATTTTACAATAATACTCTATTAAAAATGATATAAGGAAATAAAATATTTGAAACACTCATTTACTTATTAGACTATCTTAATGCAAAGACAATGTAGCTGTAGTAATATATATTTAGAATGAGACCTAATTTCAACCATTATGCATAATGTACAATATTTCCATTTATACACTAACCAAAACTAAAATATCAAGTGATTTTATCACTATTATGTTTACAAACAACATAATCTTAATGCAAACATTACGATCTAGTGAGTCACTTGGTTGAAATGCCACTCATCCATTTAGAATAGTAGAATTGTATTGAATCATTACTTTTTCATCCATTATAGAATCAAATATCCAATCCAAAAATCAAATTAATCGTTCATTTAGAATGTCTCAAAAAAAAACTATAATCTTAATTGATATATTAATATAATAATTCAAGAAACTATAATAATGATTAAAATTACATCTTATCTACAAGTTCCACACTAATATTTTTTAGAACTAAATACAAGCCTTAATGAAGTAACTTTAAAAATAAAAATGAATAAAAAGAATAATTGAATTGACACAACACTAAAGGGATATATTTATTTTATCATACATTAAGTTCCATATCGATATTGGTAACAAGAACCATATGCGCAATAAATACCAGTAATACTAATAAACTTTCAACAAGTCAAGTTAGATATCCAACTTTTTAAATGTAAATAAAAAAATATATAAGAATAATATTATTCAATAAATAACTCAAGACAAGTATTGTATATTTAATTTAAACCATTTATAATTATATATATTACCATTATCATTCTATATGTTAGCTAGACCATATAAAAATAGGAAATATACAATAGTTGAATAGTCACTTGTTAACTTAACTCTGAAATCCTATTAGAGTAGTTAGAGATCAAGCCTTTATATCATTAAACATTATATCATGTGTGTGTGTGTGTGTGTGTGTGTGTGTGTGTGTGTGTGTGTGTGTGTGTGTGTGTTTGTGTGTGTGTGTGTGTGTGTGTGTGTGTGTGTGTGTGTGTGTGTGTGTGTGTGTGTGTGTGTGTGTGTGTGTGTGTGTGTGTGTGTGTGTGTGTGTGTGTGTGTGTGTGTGTGTGTGTGTGTGTGTGTGTGTGTGTGTGTGTGTAACATTATTAAAATAAATACACTAATTACATATTCAAATGACTTCATAACACATAATTCTACTTTAAGTACACCAAATAGAACAAATATCCTAAAGGTGAAAAACAAAATAATATACATTATTTGATCATACCAAATTAATTAAACATAAATATGATATTATACTAAACATTCCAAATTAACACTAAATTATATGCAACACTAAAATAACTTATAACATAATCAAGTAATGAATGAATAAATTATAATATAAGCATGTAATTAATTATTAAATACAACTCTTCACTATTGAAAACAACTTCCAAATTTACAATTGAATCATAATACCATATGCATCAATAACATGCCACCTAATATAATCTAATTAGAAAGATAAGATTACTTGTATAAAATAAAATCCTCATACCTAGTCCTATGAGCCCAAACATTAGTGGTCCCAACAATCCCGACCATTAACTTGGTGGTGGAAAATTAGATCCCTGATCTTGGAGAAAGAGCATGAGAATGTTCTATGAAATTTAATCCATTACTCTAAATTGAGACAACTATGACAAAAAAATTAACAACACAATACCATCAACCCTCAATTAATAATTTAAAGAAAGAGACTATCGAATTATCCAATCATTCCACTAGAACATAAACACATAACCAATCAATAACCTATTAGAATATTAATATAAATAGATGTCATCAATTTACACTAATTAAATTAAACTAAATTTAGTTAGACCTTACTTAAAGAGAATACCATCATTTAGTTAAAACAAGGATTTATCAATGAAATAAAATCAATGATTAAAGCTAGAATAAAACTTCCAACTTACACCTAAATGCTAGATAACCTCGCTAGAATCACAAAAACACCATAAAGAGTCAAGAAATGATTTATAATACAACATCCTTCAAAACCCCTATAAAATACCAAACACTTTACCTAAGAAAAATAGACTAGTAACATTAAACACCATGCTTATCCACTCATGTTCCTAATCTCTATTATAAAATAACACAATAGCTATAAAATTATTAAATAACCACCTTTAACCATAATAAAAACAAAAAAACTTCACAACATAACATTTACCAATCCCAAGATAGAAACAAATGACTAAAATAGCATTCCAATAAAAGAAGATTGAATCATCCAAGGCAAGTCTAAAGTGTCCTTCATTACCCAATAGGGTTCAAAATTTGATGAGACCAAAATACCACTCAGACATTAAGAAAAAAATAAATAAAACCCAAAATTTAATAGACATTTCCCATCTAGGGTTTCAACCAAATAAAAACTTCTAGTGGTTATATAGGGTCGAGCCCAAAATGGTAGAAAATAAGAAAACAAAACTATACACCTCAAACTTGATACCCAAAATACATTCAAAAACTCGTGTAATGCTAATATGTCCATAAAATGGTTATAAGGTGATTGAAGTTTCAATATGAAGTCTTAAAACTTCATGGTGAATTGAAAAAATATTTTTAGCTTATGTTTTTTACCAAGAATAAACCATACTTGTAGTCCTTCATCCATTTTCAAAAATTTAAAGCATTACCTACTTGGAATCACATGTCGTCCTCATAAATAAGGGAAAATGGTGAAAATGTGTTACTTTCTTTTTTTATTATTTATGGCCACTAAAAAAAAACCAATAACCCCTTCCTTTTATACATAGACCCCATTTTTACCTTGATTCCATTAATGGCATATGTAGTAAAAGTTTCCATTACTCCTCTTATACCACGTTTTTCCCCTAGGAATTTAACCCATCTAGTTGGTATGAGCCTAAAGGTCAAATATCCTCCAACACTCCATGCCCCTACTTATTAGATGAGTCAACAAAATTCCACAAAACAATGATCACAAATTAAACCTAAAATCACATCGACCAATATTGCTCATGATGTTTATGGGTAGATCAAAAGGCCCAAGAGTCCCATACAGCATCATGACCTTCAAACCAACCTAGATAAAATAATACCATTTCCCAAAATTTAATGCATGGTTATATCATCATGATCACTTATGGGGTCAAAAATATTTAATAATCATGTCTTAAATAATTTATTTTACATAAGCTAAAGATGTAACAAAATAAACAATCCAAAATGACACTACACCCACATAAGGCACAACTATATCACATGCTAACATTGAATGTGAAAACACCAACAAGCATATGGGAAAATAAATAACTAGGCCAAATGAACATAAAATCAATTTCATAGACAAATGCATGAATGATAAAACAACACTTATAGTTCAAGAATGACCAATAAAATGAATTTGATAAATAATCATCAAATCAAGACTAAAAAAGAATAAGGGAGATGATATAATGTCTTGGGATGTAATTGCATTATTTCAAGTATTATTTCCATCTAAATATTCATAAAAATTTATTTATCACCCTAGTTTTTGAAGTCCACCACTAAAATAAGTTCATACATCTCATTTTTGTAGCCATGATAATAAACATAGCAGTGTTGAATGTGGTATTATGTAAAATAACATAGTTTGAATTATATATAATGTAAGCATAATATATTTAACTTTATATAATCATCCAATATGGTATGATTCATCAATATCATAGAAAGATATGAATTTAAAACATAATGTTATCATCATAATCACATATATAGAATGTAGTGTGAGTGGGCATCAAAATAAAGAAATATATGTTATAAAACTATCATAAGTAACAACTAAATATTTGATAGTATCAGGTCATGACACCCTACACCATTTTTATCTTCTTATTGTGACCCAATGTATCATGTTTTATGTCTCTCTAGGTTCACTTTCACAAGGTTGATTTCTTCTTTAATAATGATGACAAGTCTTGAACAGTTCATTAGACCAATAATACACATGATACAATAATAGGTCAAGGCATATATGATCCAAAATTCAAATCATATTTACATTTCGACCTCTACTCCTATTACCATAACTTAATATTACATTCCCATCTAAACTCCTCCTAAATCCATGACTCTAGTGTCCTCTTCACTAGTTCAATATTCCATTTCCACCACTTCAAGGACCCTTAGACTAATACATGGGGTAGATTAGATAGACATCTTACAAGATGATAAAATGTAGAGGCTCTAAATGGTTTACCAATTTGACCTAGGTATACATCTCAAATTTGACAAAGTAAATAAGAAGATGAGAATGGTCATGACCACAAAGTTCACATAAGGAGACTATGTATTTTTATAGATGAAGGAATATTTATTTTCCTTGAATATAAAAAGAAGAAATATAAGAGATAAAAATGTTTTTGAGTACCCAATCTATATTATGATGGCCTCCCTTGAGATAAGTGATAAAATCATAAGGTAATTTAAGGAGCACATTAAAACATAAGAATCCAAAGTAGGGACCACCATCCTAGCTAACCTAGTGTATAAAGTGGAGGGATAAATATTATAATTATGACATCATTTAGAATAAGTTATGAAAGCTTTGCAAAAGAGTATTGTGATTTACTAGGAAGCATGGGTGTATTTAGAGTAGATCATTAGAATGGATAACTTGTTGAATAAAATGGAAATATTAGTTAATAAGGGTATGTTCCATAAATTAAATATTATTCTAGTAATTCACCTCATTATCTATAAAACCTATGTTGTGACTATGAGATCCTCCTTAAAGGAATAGATGAGATATATAAAGGGAAATATGACCCACTTGGAGAATAATAGAGAGAATAAATTATCCTACTTTAAATAGGTCAACATCACTATAATATTCAATCAAGATGTCATGGTTATTTACAAATATGAATTTGAGATGTACCTTATTAAATTAAAAACAAAATTTAAAATAAATGTCAAAAAATCCTACTTAGATAGTGAAATGAATATTCTATACTTAGCCACTCAAGCCACCAAATTAATCAACAAGGTGAATGTTTTCAAAAATAACCTAGATGTCACACAAAAGAGCCATGCATAAATGTGACACATGGAGAGGTGTTATTTTGGGAACCCTTATCAACCTTGTTAGGCTAAACTAAGATGCTAAGATGGTTTCAAAAGATGTAGTATAAAAATAAGGCTAAAGATAGTTATGTGGTGGTCACATAACTGCCTATAAATTACTACCAATCATCATGTCTCTAAATGGTATAGATATATGGTAATATTATTTTTTTAATTTATTCTCTTGCTCTCATTTATTATTATTTGAAACATATTTGTTATTATAACAATATGGGAAATGATGGATATCAGTGGGATCTCATATCTTGGATGGAGAGTCTCATCTTATTTTTTTAAATATAATACTTTTTATGACATTATATTATGGCTGTAATTTTAAATGAAAAATGTGATAACTTTTGGAATTTAAGAGACCCTTTTATGATGTGAATCTATATTAATTATATATAACCCAATTTGTGATTTTGATGGGTTATTTTACTCTTTTAAAGGCCCCTCCATGATTATTAATATATATGTATTTAATGTCTATTAATATTATAAGCTTGTGTGTGTGTGTGTGTGTGTGTGTGTGTGTGTGTGTGTGTGTGTGTGTGTGTGTGTGTGTGTGTGTGTGTGTGTGTGTGTGTGTGTGTGTGTGTGTGTGTGTGTGTGTGTGTGTGTGCGTGCGCGCGTGTGTGTGCGTCGTGTGTGTGTGTGTGTGTGCGTGTGTGTGTGTGTGTGTGCGTGTGTGTGTGTGTGTGTGTGTGTGTGTGTGTGTGTGTGTGTGTGTGTGTGTGTGTGTGTGTGTGTGTGTGTGTGTGTGTGTGTGTGCGCGTGCGTGTGTGTGTATGTGTGTGTGTGTGTGCGCGCGCGCGTGTGTGTGTGTGTGTGTGTGTGTGTTTGTTTGTGTTTGTTTGAGTAGGTTGAGTTAATTTTTAACCTACTAATATATACAATTTGTTGTGTTTGTTTAAAATATTTAATAATTATATATGTTTACTAAATTATTTTGTGATAATCTATATTAAGATATATAAATTTACGGGGATCATGCTCATCACTAAGATCCCCAGACACTTTTCCTTGTTCAATCTAATTTGAGTCCAAGTAAATAAACCTATACATAGGTAATCCTTAGTAAAGTCTATATATAGTCTATGAAATTAATTTTAACTCCCACATAATTTAATAAATTTTCCTTTTATTCCTTACTCACTCTCCTTTTATTTTATTTTACTCTATTCACACTTAGATTTGAAAATCACCACTAGTATTTCCTTGGGTAAATTATAAGGATATCTATAAACTTTATAGTTAGGATGCATGACTAATATCTATTGCGATAAAAAATATATAATCTCAAAATTATTTCCAATGGAATACATAAGAGAGCCCAAAAATTTAAATCATACCATGGATTACCTTTGGTAATCTTAAAATAAGAGGGTGAAATCCACTGGGACCTTTTGTGTCCATAAAATTCATAAAAAAAGTTGCATCCATAAATATAAATTTTATCTTGTTGTATTATTAGTGAGATTAAAATATTACACCTTTGATCTTAAAAAACCTAGTACTTGTTATGAAATGATATTGTGAAAGAATATTGATATCACAAAGTGTCTATATGGTCACCATTCCATCTCACCAAAGTACATGGGTAACTAACTAGTGCAATAATTTAGTAATATAAGAAGTATTTATAAGTATTGGGATCACTTACATGTACTAATATATAATTATTTTCAAATATAATATATGTTTCCATATATTTAACAATATTTTCTTCATTTATTTATTTATGTAGCTCGTATGAAGAAGATAAATATTATACTGATGTGTCTAATATTCATTTGGTTATAATACCAAGACTTAAAAAATATTATATTGTCATTGTATCAAATTCTAATGTATCTTATTTTATAAAAGTATGTGAAAAATATCTAAAACTAAATTTAAATAGGTAGTTATATTACTAGTTATAACTCCCAATATTATATAAAAAATTGTAAATTTGACTATCTACTAAGTGATAATGATAAATAATGGAAAAATGTGTATATAAAAAATAAAATAATATAAATTATCATAAATATTTGAAATACTTTTAAAAAATAGATATATTTTAAACACTACTTGAACCTATAATAATGTCACAATATTCTTTTGTAGCACTATAAATTCATTTAGAGATCGCATAGTACCTTTTGTGTGTTGTATTTTATATAGAAATTAAATTTTTCATAAACAACTAATTATAATACTACCATTTAACTTATAATTCCAAAAAACCTATGAAATTACTATTCATACACCTTGATACAACTCTAGATGATCTTGTGATGTTGAATACATAGTTTAAGGTTTTTTCAAAATTCATGTGTTTTTCACATGGGACCCTTATTATTTTGAAACACACTAATTATGTTTTTTTTAAATTTATTTTACATGATAAATAATATAATATGTTTTATAAAATAATGAATGAAAATAGTTGTGAAAAATTACAATAACTAGTTACCATTAGAAAGCACAACAACTATTTGGTATAAGAAGTGAAATAAATATTTTTTGTGAAAAATAAAAAAACATATTTATTGTGGTAAATCACAATAGATAGTTTATATGGTGAATTTAGTATGTAGTTTCTATAATAATTATAGAAACTAGTTGATGTAGGAATATATTTTTTGTAACGAGACTGATGAGAGTAATTAATAGTATTTTGGTCATAGTTTCTAATGAAACATTATGTCGATGCAATTGGAAATTAAAATAATATTATATTCATATGGATTAATTATGGAATAATTTTTATTTAGATTAAAATTTTGAGACCTTCAATCTAAAATATAAAATCTTACAAAACTAAAAGAATTAAACTAAAAAGCTATGATTAATAGACATTATTGTTGATATATCTCCTAATTAATTCATATTATACTTATTTAAATCTATATGTTCTTAGGCCTATACTTAACTCAACAAATCTATATGTTGTTAATCAAACCTTACATTATAAGTTTTCCTAGGATGAGATCATTGATATAGTCAGTCCTTGCTTAAATAAGATTGAAGGCTCTAAAGTTATATCCTACATCCTTTTTTTAATATTTTTTCCCTTTTTCCATGCTTTTTGTGACTTGACTGTCACTTCTTACCATTTCCCAATTTGGCATATGTGAATGTGATGCCCTAAACCATCCTATTTATACCAAGTCATCTCATACCATTTGATATGTATGATAATAGGGACCAATAAAGATAGAGTGAGAGAGGAAAGAACCAAGTAACAATTTTTATTATCCATAATTCAAGTCAGTGCCAAATATTGTCATATATATATTATTACATTCATGATAGAGTCTTCCTTTGTGCATAACCCTCTTATAGGGAACAATGTTATTAGTAAAATTTCATGTATTTGTATTTTTAAATCCTAAAAGGAATAGGTCCAAAACCCTTTGTAAAAAATCCATTAAAACTATATCAAACTATGTATGTAAAATTCCAATGTTTGAATATGTAGTTATAACTTCCATAGTCAGTTCATGAACCATAACTTTGTATTTTTATGATTTGATGGAAGAATAGGTCAAGAAAAATTAATAAGGAATAATTTATGTATTTATTTCCATCATATCAAAATAAGTATATATACAAATAAATACTACATATTATGGGAAAATGACATAAATAAAATCATATTATGAATTTAACATATTGCATGAATAGTGTTACATGAAAATATTGTCAGTCAAAACATGTGACAAATGATTCTTCATATGGCATCAATGGTACATGTGTTGATCTTCTCTTTACATAGCTAGTTATCCAGATTGAACAAAAAGTTAACTAAAATCCTACAAGGCCTATATATGAGTTTAGAATTATATAAATAATCAAGGTGTGATTGTTTTAACTCTTTTAAATTTTTTTAGTTTATTTCTTGTTTCTAAAGTTATAATTTGGCATGTTTTATACATTTTTACACTATGGTAGATTTAAAATTACTCTTTTACATTTTTAAATACTAGATAATCTTAGTGCATTAGAATTTATCTCATTTTATGTATAAATGCTTAAAAAATTAAGCATTTTTGTGAACCCAACATATATACATATAAATAAAATAATGTGCACATAGAAATATTTACACCTCATTATTATATTTTAATTGAAAATTATGATTGAAAACATTATTTAAATAGTTTATAATTTGAAATTAATGTACCTTTAATTACAATTCACGACCATGATATACCTAATGATACATCAATAATGGTATTTTATACATACATTATTTTGTGATGAAGGGGAATATTCAATATCTTAATTTTGGGTTGTGTTAGGTTATAGGGGTCATTTATATTTTATTTAACATGGTTAGGAGTCATAAGTATTTATATTTTTAAATTGGCATTTTTCCACCAAATTTTGCTTCTTTGTAATTTTGAGATATGTTGTCAAGTTTTGGTCATGGGTAGAAGGATTAAATGATTTAATCCTATTTTTTAGACTCTATAATGGATAAATATCACTATTTTAAATAATTAATTAATATTATGAGTATTTTATATAAGGTTAATAGAGGTTAGGGTAGTTAGGGGTCTCTCAACATTCTTGAGAGGGAACAAGAACCATTGGATGTAGTTATAGGTTTCATATATTTGTAAATTTTTATGTAAGAGATAATGATGATGGTGTATTAGAGGATGTATAGGTGATAAAATCAATGAATAAATAAATAACACATACATTTCTCAAATTAAAAGTGACACCCTATTTATATATGTCTTGTATTTTGTGATCAAGAAGATTAGCTATGTAGACCTTTTGAACATGTATTTTGTGTTCATTGAGACTGAGTTTGCATTATTAAATGATAATAGGATTATTATGGAATCATAAGATGTATGTATTTTAATAAAAAATGAAATAAATAAAATATTACCTCACCTTTGGGTGTTTAATGATATAGATCCTATTTCCTACATGTGTGCATCAAAGTATGAGTGTGAAAGAACGATAAAAAAATAAAGACTTAATGAATATATACTTATGAGGATCATTATGAATTTTTTGAGTTTAAAACATTATTTATTATGTTTATCAAGTATTTCTTTATTTTATTTCAAAATATTTTATGAAGGTTAATGCTACAAACTATGTATACTCTATTTTCTGAACTGAAGGAGATAGAATGTACTCTATGTGTGAGGAGGATTGTATTAAAGTTTGCATGAGATACATGAAGGATTGGTTATACCTTTTTTTTAATTTTTTTATAAGTTCTTATTAATTTTAAATTCATTTAGACATAATTTTATTACGGCAATATGTTCAAACCTTGTGATAGTCAAAGTTTATACACATAGTCAAGTTGATAACTTAACTTAAAAGTAGAACAAAGGCTTTAAGTGTGAAATAAAATGATTGTAAAAGGTTTTTGGGGACAATAAATAACTTACCCAAATTTTATATTACTTTGAAACCACTTTTAGAACATATAACCTTAAATTTCTCCTTCTTAGGTGACTACAGATTGTGTTAACCTTGTATTAGGGTTTTGAGACGATATCTACTTTTATAGAAGTTTTACATGGTGAAAAATACTTAAAATTTTGATTAGTTATTTCATAATTTTTTATAAGGTATTTTTGATGTTTTTTAATAGTTTAATATGGTAATGTATAGTTATGCATGACTATATGTATTATAGGATGGTGAAGACCTAATAAGCCTAGATAGTACATAAAACGTGACGAGAAAGGAGGGTTATGAGTGGATATAGATCAAGGAAACTATTGAATAGTAATAAATTCCATATATGGTATCTAATAATGAGCTTGGTTTATCAATTCATGCCTTATCTTATCCGTATAATAGTAAACAATGCAAAAAAAGGCTAGTAGAAGGAAGGTGATAGATAGGAAAAAGGGGTAAGTGGAAAGACAAAAAGTGTATAATGATTTGATGGGTTGGATGGTCTATGGGGATTTAAATATTAATATTCATGATATATATAGATATTTATGTAGGGATAAAGCATTGGATCTTGACATGGAATTGGTAATCCATTAAGAAGAATGGGTAATGTGAGAATTCAAGATGGAGAATGTAGTCATTGGGTAGAGGTATGTGTATGTGTTTGCATCCATAATAAGATTTTTTTTTAATATCTCTACATTATTTTATTAACTATCTTTGTAGTTTATAAAATTTCTAGTGAAAAGCTTATTTTGATGTCATTGTTATCTAGTCAATGTCATACTAAGAGAGATTTAATTTTTATGACTAAGATAATAGATAGTTCTGATGATCATGCACTCATACCCTTAAGGGGTATTAATATTTTAGTTTCATTTTATCCTAAGACTAATAACTAGCTTTTATGTTATACCAAAGAAAGGATCATATGATCTATTATTTGGATGCACCTGGATTAATTTGTTTAAAGAAATACCTTATACATTACATAATTTTTTAATTTTTTTTACAATTTGTTTTTAAAAAATCCTTCATGTTATATCTTATGAAGGATAAATTATATGTTATGATATCACATATGTTACCAATTAATGTGCCAAAAATGGTGTGAATCATTTATTATCATGTGATCCATATATTTTTTCCATAACCATCCTATATGGTACTTAATATATTTGAGTTTACACCACCTTTATCTATTATATAAGATCTTATATCTCTAATTACTATAGTTTAACCACTAATACATAAATATCCTAGTAAACCACATGCTATAATTTATTTGTATGATATAAAAATTAATTTACCATGATATATTGCTATGTAGTCTATAGTGTCTCCTTAAAACCATCATATGCATATTTATTATATGTATTGTTATATTTATGTCACATCTTGAGATCAATCTTATAAATCATAAAGTTACATATAATACACTTATAATTCCATATTTTGTGATATAGAACAAATTTTTAGTTAGAATTATAAGCCCACATCTTGAGATACATTGATACATATTTAATATACTATAGCGTCATTTTTGTCATAGACTCTTTTTTTATTCCTTCCATTTGATTTGATTTTTTCCCTAGAGTTTGATTTATTTATTTTTGTTATATATTTGGATCCCTAGTACTTTCCTCCCCTTACATTCAAATTTTTATAGCCACTTGGTCTCTGATGATTTTTATGTTACTTTGACCTTCTCCATTTGATTTTATATTTCATTATGAGAAATTGAATTGTCTTTCCAGTGATTATATTATATATATTTATACATTTTGTCTCAAAACACATTAATTTATATACAAATTTGTTGGTTTCCTAAAGGCCTCCTCATCTTATTCCTCTAATTTTTATAATTTATATTGATTTACCAATTTATGTGAGCCTTATTCTATTATCATTGTCTATGGCCATGCCCATTCTTCATCATATATTTTATTTTAATTTTTAAATGTTAAAAAACATTATATAATAAAAAATAAAAATATTTATTTATCATTATTTACATATATATATCAATGATAGAGGTTTTCGTATCCATAAACACACACATATCATGATATGTATTTCAGTGAGTGTTATGTAGTTATAAAGTTTATATATGACTATGGATAATTCACATTTCATGAAAACATAAAGCTCTAGAACCTTTTTGGAAATTATGACATTGGTGACATTTTTATGCTAGGATTATATTCATACAATAGATTATCATGGTGATAGTTTTCATTTTTGAAAAATTATCATATTGAGCTAATTTTCATATATCATACATATATTAATATTACTTATACATTATTATATATATGTATATACATATATTGGTTAAAATTTGGATAATATGTGGTTCATTTTTTATGTATTCTTGTGTGTGTGTTTTCATGTTGGTGTGTCATGATTTATAGATTATCCTCTTATTATGATTTCTCATATTGTGATTTCATTATTTGAATGCGGTATTATTATATTGTGTGTGGTCACTAAACTATGTGGTATTAACCTTGGTGTGATTAGATTTATTATATTATGTTTTCTTCTAAAATAATTATCATGCACATTATTATACTATGTTTGAATACATGACTTATTTATTGCACGTGTATTTTGGTATGCTTATTTTGTTCCTATTTCACAATGGTACTTACAATGCATCTATGGGGGATCAATACTTGTTATTTTTCTCATATCTCTACCTATCCATACTAGGGGAATATTTTATACATTGGGTCATGATGGTTTTCCATATATTACTATGCAAAAGGGAAATTTTACCCTTTAATTGATCATCATATGATGTTATATTTCCCAAACCATACAAAACTTATAAATGTCACTTATACTCTTTATAAATTTATATTTGACATTGAGTTTTACATAATATTATCTACATTTTGGAACATTACACTCATGGCATGAATAATTTCCTATATAGCTTAATATGGAACTTTATGTGTAATATTTTATAGTAATTACATGTGTTTTATGTAATATTAAAATTGATATTGGATATATTTAATCTCAATACACATGATGATTGTAATTCTTTCCTTTTAAGATTAGTAATTATGTTCACTAGTTATTTAATATCTCACCTCAAAGGTGGGGCATAAACTAGATATTTTTTAGAGTTATTTCCATTGAATTCAAGGCATAAGTAGTTTTATACAATAGTGACCAAAGGTTACTTAGATAAAAGTATTTTATGTATCTTATATAAAGACATATGAGTAAGATTCAAAAAAATTCTAGATAATTGGTGGCTATGTATAACACTTTTCATTAAAAAAATCAATTAGAATAAGTGGAACTAGTATAATAATGGATACTATTTTCAAATTTATGTTAAAATTTTGTTTGACATAGAATAGGGTTATTCATTCTAATGTTCGTTTTTATTTTAAATTTTAATTTTCATAATCAAAATTTATGTTTCTTACTGTAATGTTGATTACTTGTATAAATTGGACGCTTGTTAGGGATATGTGAATAAACTTAGTGTGGATGGATCCTATCACAAACATCATCCAATCTCTCTACCATATCCAAGATAGGTGAATATACAATTTTAAACTATTTATCTTTATATAATTTGTTGTGGATTAGCATTCACTCACATAATTACATGGATGTAAGGGCATTTTTTAGACATATAATTCTTATACATGAGAATTTTATATACTAATATTTTCATGTTTTTATATTCTTACCATTAATGTAATTTTTTTGTTTTTAAGATTTATCCTACCAATATATCCTTAGTTTCATCTTTAAACCTTTCAAATTGATCTAATACTTATTAAAATATAGCAGTACTCAACCTCAATGTTAATTTCACACATCCATAGTTGCTACTCAAACCACACATTATTTTTTTCTTGGGGAATGATCATCATTGCTACCAATCCTACTGATTATAGGATTAGTTATCTCACTTACCTTATATTTCATCAATTTTTGGGTCCATTTTCTTTTTTCCCTCTTTGATTTATTTTATTTTTAATTCTTATTATTTAATGATTACACCTAAGTGTTAATTATGTCTTATATACTCTTATTTATACCAAGTCATCACAAATAATTTGAGATGTATAAGAAGAGTGAAAATAAAAATAAGGATAAATAAAGTATACATTATTTTTATCCATGTATTTCACTAAAATTTTGTTTTATTTTCTTTAGAAAGAAATTTGTAAAACTTAAAAGAAGGGTAAGGTTAGTATAACCTGATGCATTTTTCATGAATAAATCTAGAAGATTGTGGATAATCCTCTTTTCCTCATGAGGATGACCTACAGATAAGAAAGAAATATAGAAAATTATGGATTAGTGAGATAGTAGGGTGGACTACCTAGCATGAGCTAGATCCAAGAAGCACAAGCTTTCTTAGAGGCTATCAATCCACACTTTTAAAACACTTAAGTTTTGATAAACCAAAAATAAATTCTTACATGAATAACATAGGGTATTGAAATAAAATACAATAAATGCTAGACAAGAGACAAATGATTTTGACTAAAAATAATAATAAATGATTGAATACTAATGCTAAATTACTAAAACCTGATTTAGAAAATAAGTTAAAGTTTTATGATAAAATAAAAAATCTTAAACTAAGATTTAGGTATGGGTAGGTGGGAAAAATTATCTTGTTATTTAGAAATGACACATAGTAACCATCAGTGGTTAGGTATGACCATCAACAGTTAGGGTTAACCATCAATGGTTACTATTAGATTTGGTTTGGGAAAAAAAGTCTATTTGGGAGTTTACAGAGAGGTTTTAAAAGTGGTGCTTGGGTTGAATGTTGGTTTCAAGATAGAAAGTAATGCTCAGAGGTATTTGGTTTTGTATTTGGGTGTTTGGATGATTGGAGTAGGCTATGGGTGGTTTTGGGTAGGAGATGAAGTGTTTGGAGTTACAAAAATCCAACACAAGTAATGAAATGTAGAGAATGGGAATGACATAAGCACTAAAATAAATAAAGCTAATCATTGAATCTTGATAAAATAACATAGATAATTAGATTTTAGGTGCTTTTGGTCCGAGGAATGCTTAGGTTAGATGAAATCTATTATGGATCATGGAGTAATGTTAGTAGAGTATCAATACATTAGCTTAATATAGTGAGTTGTATAAGTATACTAAGTATCTAGCTTGATTCTTAGTTCATTGAGAAGATTTTAGATTTGTTTAGGAGTAATAATATCTCACACAAGAATATAATTCAACCTTTTATTCATATCTTAATATAAATCAAATAATCATTCAAATAAAATATTTTAAAGAATAGTCTAACATGCATTGATCATGTGAACAATAGACTAAAAATAAATACCTAGTTATCAATGAGTGAGTTGTAGTCAAGTGAAAGTTGAATCCTTAGATCATTCACTCTTGAGGAAAAGTTTTTGGTTGCATTAAATATCGATGACCTAGGTCAACCATCGATGGTCGAGGGTTGACCATTGGTGGTCATGGGGACATAGTCAAAATTGGTTAAATTTAGCAAATTTTATGAATGATTGGTGGTTAATTCCCTAGGAAATGGTCCAAGGTTAATAATGGGAGAATTTGTAAATAATCTAACCCAAAGGGGAAAAAGGGGTAGTTTAAAGGTTAATGCGACATCTAGAGCCATAGTTTATAGTTTTCTAGTGTCTAAATTTTTCCTTTTTTTATTATGTAGTTTGTATCAACAAGCTACAAAACAAAAATAGAAGGTTGGTAGAAGGTTGGATTCCCCAAGAATGGGAAGAGTTATTTCCCTTACAAATTGGGAATTGATGAGGTGAAACATATTTCATGGTGGGTTTGACAAGTGGATAAATGGGTGTAAATATTGGTTGGGTGGGAATTTAAATGCAAATAAGTACATAAAATATGACTAAGTGTGATATCATAGATTGTGCATAGACTAGGATACCATAATTGAGGTAGGTGGTAAGATAAGGTTAGATTAAAAGGATAGGTAATGAGGTAATTAGGCAATAGAATTAAGCATAGCTGATATGGCTGAGGTTAGTTGATATGTTTCAATAAAAAAATTATTTTATTTTCTTTAGAAATAAAGTTGTAAAACTTAAAATAAGGGTGAGGTTAGTATAACCTAATGTGTTATGTGCACATGAATAATACAATTGTAGATAGTCCTCTTTATCTGGGGAGGATAACTTGTAGATAATAAATCAATCTAGAAAATGGTTGATTAGTGAGATAGTAGGGTGGATTGCTAGTATAAGCTAGATCTAAGAAACACAAGTTTCCTTAGAAGCTATTAATCCACACTTTTAAAATACTTAAGTTTTGATAAATTAAAAATAAATGATTATTTAAATAATAGAGGGTACTAAAATGCAATACAAGAAATGCTAGAAAATAGACAAATGATTTTGATTAAAAATAGCAATACATGATTGAATACTAATGATAAATTACTCAAACTTGATTCAAAAAATAAGTTGAAGTTCTATGATGAAATTGAAACTCACAAACTAAGATTTGGGTATGGATAGATGGGTCAAACTATATTGTTATTATAAAATGACACATAATGACCATCAATGGTTAGGTATGTCCATTGGTGGTCAGGGCTAATCATTAGTAGTTAGGTGACCATCATTAGGTACTATTGAATTTGGTTTTGGGAAGAGAAGTGTATTAGGGAGTTTATGCAAAGATTTTGGAAGTGGTATTTGGGGTTGAATATTATTTGAAAAATATAAATTAATGCTCAGAGGTATCTCATTTGGGATTTCGGTGTTTGGGTGATTAGAATCAACTCTGGGTGGTTTTTGATAGGAAATGAAGTGTTTAGAGTTGATAAAGACCAACGTAGGGAATGAAGAGTAGAGGATGGGAATAACACTAACACCAAAATAAATAAAGTTAATTACTAAATCTTGATAAAAAACACAAATACTTAGATTTTAGGTGTTGCTAGTCTGAGGAACGCTAAGATTGGCTGAAATATATTATGGATCCTACAATATTGTCATCAGAGTAATGGTACCTTGGCTCAAGATAGTGAGTTACAAAAGTACCCTAAGTCTCTAGTTTGGTTCCTAGTTTGTTGAGAAGCTTTTGGATTTTCCTAAGAGTTATAATATCTCACAAAATAATCTAATATAACGTCTTCTTCATATATTAATATATAAGAAAGGAGAATTGAAATAAAAGAGTTTAACAAACAATTTAAAGAATAGTCTAACATAGATTAATCATGCAAATAATGGACTAAAACTAAATATCTAGTGATTAGTGAGTGATTTAAAGTCAAGTTTTAATTGAATCCTTTGATAATGCACTCTTGAGGTAGTGATTTTGGTTTTATTAAGTAATGATCGATAGTCTAGGTCAACCATTAGTGGTTGAGGTCTGATTGTTAGTGGTCAAGCAGACATAGTCAAAATCGGTTAAATTTAACCAATTCTATAAATGATTGGTAGTTATTTTTTTGGGAAATGTTATAAGGTTAATAATGGGGAATATTTTAAATAATCTAACCCAAAGGGGGCCAAGGGGTGGTTTAAAGGTTAATGCAACGTCTAGATCCATAGTGTATGGTTTTCTATTGTCTACATTTTACCCCTTTTTGTTATGTAGTTTGTATCATCAAGCTACAAAAAAGAAATATAAGGTTGGTATAAGGTTGGATGCCCTAAGTATGAGAAGTGTTCCCCCTCAAAAAAAGAATTGATGAGGTGAAATAGAGTTGATGATATGTTTGGCAAGTGGATAAGGGGGTGTCAAGGTTGATTGGGTGGGCATTTAAACAGAAATAGGTGCATAAAATGTGACTAATTATGATATCGTATATCTTGCATAGATTAGGCTAAAATATTTTACGTAGGTAGTAAAATAAGGTTAGACTAGAAGGATAGGTGTTAGAGTAATAGGGCCACATTATTAGGCATAGCTGATATGGGTTACTCATAAAAACTCAAGTCTCCTAGGCAAGGTTTATGTATTTATAGATATCAAAAAATTGGATGTGATCCTAAGGAAACTAAAATTATTTCAATTATCAAGAGTGAAAAGGGTCATGCTTTGAGGTACCTAAATGATTAGTGCATAAAAGTATCATAAGTTCATCAAATATGGCAAGGTAATCGATGTAGTCAAAATGACCAAGGCAAGGTTGGGTCATTAAAATAAAGGTGATTGTAAAGGTACCATAGTGTGATCATTATAAACAAAGGCATAAAAATGGACTGAATGATCAAAAGGTGAGTTATTTAGGTAAAGGTAAAGTTAGGATAGGTGGTCCTTTAGGAAAAGGATATGATAGGATGATAAAATCCTAGAGGGGTCAATCATCAACGATCAGGGTCAACTATCGATAGTTACCTAGTGATCATCGATAATCAATAACAAACCCTAAAAGGGAAACTATAAAAGTTTAAAGTGGTTTATTTTCTCATTTTAAAATTAACCCATGGTGGTTTCCACTTTTGTATTATGGAAAACTAGTGACAACTATGTACCAAGAGTTTCATGTGAGTTGAGTGAGTTAGGTGAGGATTATTTGATCAAGATTTGACATGAGAATTGGATGTTTGACTAAGGTAGGTTAGAGAAGGTCAAATAGCTAGAAAAGATATAGTAAGGTAGAGGAGAAGCATGAGGTCAAGTGGTAGTATTGGTGTTGAGGGCTCCACCATAAAATAAGACATGTAATGAGATAGAGGATGCCTTGAATTTCATTTTTTATTTTCATTATCTATTGTGTGTGTGGGTATACATGTGTAAAAATTGGGTTTTAGGGTATGGATAGGGAGAATTAGGTAGAGGGTGAAATTTGTTGATTAGAAATTAAGGTTGTGTAATAATAGATAGGTTGTAGGTAAAGATTTATTTTTGGGTTGAGGCTTTTAGTGTGGATGAGTAGGTTATATGGAGGCCATATACCATATTTATAACATGGGTAGGCTATGATAGGCATACCTTGTCACTATAGAATTATAGGTGGATATATGGGAGATGAGAACATGATGTAGATCTCATTCCATTTAACAAGGTGAGGAGATAGTTTGGGCTAGTATAGGGTGTCCCAAATGATTTTCCAAGGTATAAGAGAGAGGATGTCAAGGCACCATTACCTCTACCATATCTTGATGAGATAGAGATTGATCATGAAGACTTACCAATGGTCATAGCTATTAGTGATGTAGGGGATATGTAAGAGTACCTTGTATGGTTTTAGGTGAATTATGTAGTGGTAGTGTTTGGGGGGAGATGATGGATAATATCATGAATCTAATGTATACATGGAGGAGGGAGATGGGTATCAAATGTATGTAGATTCCCTAAATAGGTAGGCACTCATCATGGAGAGAGATCAGACTAGGGAATCTCTAGCTATAACACAAGCAACATTAAAAATGATGACCCTAGAGTGAGACATTGCATAGGGTCAAGTGGATACCCTTACACAAGAGAGAGGCCAAGTATGAGTGTAGCTATCCTTGGTCACACAAGAGAGGGATAGATTGAAATAAAGAGTGGTGATGACACCTTCATGACCAACTTTCACCATCCCTATGTCTATGTATGTGGCCATGATGGAGGAAATTAGATACTATAAGGCATTGGTATTTAGACAGCTTCTAGATGAGCCTAGATATGTTAAGTAGAGAGTAGAGGTTATAAGGAAAAATAATAGTGCTACATTGGGTCAGTGATAAGCATCTGTGGGTGCAAAAATAGGTTTAAGAGATAGACAGGCTCTAGGAAGTAGTAGTTCCCCTCCACCTTAGAATCTTAATAGATGCCTATCTTGATGTACTATATGATTTTGATACCAACCAATTATTTACTACAATGAGATGTAAATACCTTTGTGAGAGACATGGACATTATGTTATATATATGATTATTTATGATTTATGAGTTCATGATGTGATTATGATTATGGATGTGGTTTAAGGTTATGGCTATTTAATTCTTATGTTCATGATGTGATGATTTTGTGTAATATGTTAGGGTATGATTATGATGTTGATTAGTATTTTCTTTATGAGTAGATGTATTCTTGTATAGATATTAGATATGTGGATGTGTTTAAATTAATGAACCTATGTGATCCTTTATCTAGATAGACATGTAATGGATAAAATATGTGGGTGAATCATTGATTTAAAAATGTGATAAATGGTTATGATTATTTATATTAGCATGATTGTTCATTAGATATATGAGATGATTTTTGATGTATGAGATGGTTAATTCATTATAATGTTTTCATGATTAAAAAACTTTACAAACAATGGTAAAATGTCATTCATTAAACAAAGCACATAATTTTTATTGAAATGAATTTCATTTTATTAGATGAATATGGGAATCTTAAAAACATATAAATTAAGTTTAGATTTTACTAGATGTGAGAAAAGATAAAATAATCAAAAGACCAATGTCTTACTGAATGTATCAATAAGTAGGTATGATAAACAAGAATAAGACATGATTTTTTTTATTGGTGAGGACCAAAAAAATTGAAGTTAAATCGGATTATGAATATAATCCCTTCACATGATTCACATTAGCATTCGTTGATTGGTAAAAAAAAATCTTGATCACCAAGTGTCAAGTAAGCTAAAAAAAAACCTTGTTTAATAGAGGGTATTAGGGGAGATGGATGATAATGGAACCTTCATGTGAGGCTAGATAGCCTCTTTTGTAGGTTTATAAAGATCTAAAAAAAACCAAGTTTATGTCTTATTTTGTGTAGACTGATTGATGCAAGGAGTATACTTATGAAAGTTGATTATGGATTACATAATTATATTTTTACTTGTTTAGTTTTTATAATTGGGTCTTTTTGATGTTTTGATGGGTTTGGGGAAGCTGATCAATATGAGAAGCTTTATAAGATTTCCTGAATTGAAAAATGCTTTACTTATCCATCCTTCAAGGGAATGGTCTAATCTTGTGAGATTCATTTTAGGTGTTTGATATATATTCATCAAGGGAGTAGTCTACCCTACATTGAGAAAATTTGATTGATTTTGGTAGTTGTCCTTCACAGGAGTAGTTTGATAATGCTAGAGATGACCCATAGGATATATGACTTTTATGTTTTTGATTTTGATGACATAGACTTTATTATATAGGCTTAAATGATTACCTTTATGAAGACAAAACTAAATCATAATAAGGTTGAAAAGGTAGTTGAGAAGATGATTTGAGATACAATGACCATGGGATCCCATCCTATTAGGGATGAAAATTATCTATGAGAATCATGCCATGGGTAGAGCCATAGTACCCATATTTTATGATTAGGCTATAGATGTGATAGTTAATCACATGATTCTATGTTGTAGTTAATTACCTTCAAAGTGAGGGGATGAAGGTGATAATCTCATAAAACATACACTAAAGTTATATGCATACACTAAAGTTCATTAAAATCCTATGATACCTTTATTATTTCTCTTTGGCTTAAGCCTTAATTTTAAGAGGTTATAAGGATAAAATTTAGGATTGTAGAGTGGGTGGTAAAATAATATTTATAAGGTTTGTTTTAGGTAGTTAAGGATATCAATAATCTATTATATAACTTGGTACATGACCTTTTATTGGGGCCTACCCCCTTACTTCACACACTATAGTAATAAGGGTGCCGAGTGCTTAGCTAGAATATACTAAGTTACTAGAGATCATACTTAGCTAATAAACTGAGTTGGTTCTCCCCTTGGTGATGAAATGCAAGTAAGATATCTGAGGAAAGGTGACCAATAGGTGATGAAATCCCAATCATGATTTATGTTAATATTTTGATGTTTAATTAAGTACATGGTTTGGTATTATGTGTGTGGAGAGAAGTGAGACTAGGATTAATTTACTTGATTAAATTAAACTATGTGAGCTAATAAATACAATAAAACCATGGATAAAAAGTTAATTTTAGTATAAATGAAAATTTGGGTGTCTTTTAAAATGAAAATAAAGCAACTAAAATTCACCTATATGTGATATGATGATGCAAATCCTAAGCCTAGGATGAATACTTCTGATTTTCAAAAATGGTAACAAAAATGACAATTTTTATCTATGAAATAAAAATAAACTAGAACTTTGCATTTTGGAGGAGAATAAAAGGAAATAATGAAAATATAATTTTAATAAAAAAATATAAAAAGGACTCTTCTCTAATGTAACTAAATGTTCCTATAAATATAAACCCAATAAAAAACTAAGGGTCCCACCAGGCATGCCAGAATGTTTCACTAAAATTTTTATTTAATTTTATTAACAAATAAAGTTATAAAATTTGAAATAAGGGTTTATGTGTTATGTGTGCATGAATTATATGGTCATAACTACTCCTCTTTGTTTGGGGAGGATGACCTATAGATAAGAAAGCAATCTAGAAAATGGTTGATTAGTGAGATAGTAGGATGGACTACCTACCATGTGTTAGATCCAAGAAGGATAAACTTACTTGGAGGATATCAATACACACTTGTAAACACTTAAGTTTTAATAAACTAAAAATAGATTCTTGATTGAATAATAGAGGGTACTAAAATTCAATACAAGAAATACTAAAAAAGAGATAGGTGATTTTGACTAAAAATAGAAATAAATGATTGAATACTAATACTAAATTAATAAAACATTATTCAAAAAGTAATTTTATGTTATATGATGAAATTAAAACTCATAAAATAAGATTTAGGTATGGGTAGATGGGTAAAATTAGCTTTCTCCTCTAAAACGACAAATAATGACCATCGACAGTTAGGTATGACCATTGGAGATCAAGGCCAACCATCGGTAGTTAGGTGACCATCGATGGTTACTATTGGATTTGGTTTTTGGGAAGAGAATTTTGTTGTAGAGGTTCACAAAGGTTATAGAAGTGGTGTTTGGGTTTAATGTTTGTTGAGAGATAGAACGTAATGCTTAGAGGTATATGGTTTGGGATTTAGGTTTTTGGGTGATTAAAATAGGTTATGGGTCATTTTGGTTAGGAGATGAGTGTCTAAATTTACAAAACTCCAACATAGGGAATGAAGTGTAGAGAATGGAAATGACACAAGAACTAAAATAAATAAATATAATTACTAAATCTTGATAAAAAAATCATAGATACTTAACATTTAGGTATTTCTAGTCCGAGGACTTCTAAGGTTGGCTAAAAGCTATTATGGATCCTAGAGAAATGTCAATAGAGTAATGGTACCTTGGCTCAAGATAGTGAGTTTCAGAAGTACCCTAAGTCTTTGGCCTAGTTCTTAGTTTGCTAGGAAGCTTTTCGATTTTCTCAGGAGTAAGAATATTTTTCATAAGAATCTAATTCAACCTCTTCGTCATATATTAATATAGAAAAAATGAGCATTGAAATAAAAGATTTTAACAAATAGTTAAAATAATAGTCTAACACGCATTGATCATGTGAAAAACATACTAAAACTAAATAGGTAGTGATCAATGGGTGAGAAGTAGTCAAGTTGAAGTTTAATCTTTCTATCATGCACTCCTAAGGAAAATTTTTTGGTTTTGTTATGTAATCACCAACGGTCTAGGTCAACCATACATGGTCAAGGGGACATAGTTAAAATTGGCTAAATTTATCCAATTCCACTAAGGACTAGCATTTAACTCCATGGTAAATGGTATGAGGTTAGTAATGGGAGAATTGGTAAATAATCTAACCCAAAAGGGGCCAAGGGGTGATTTAAAGGTTAATGTAACATATAGAGTCGTAGTGTAGGGTTTTATAGTGTCTACACCATGATTAAATCTAGTTCTAATATATCTTTCCTAATGTAAATTTTACAATTGTGATGTGGTCTTAATTTTTACATCACCCTCTTATACCAAAAAAGGGTCTTAAAGTAATTACATGTAGTTATATCTTCACATATAATAAATAGGATCTTACATAAAACCTTGAAATTACTTTCACCACACATATAACTATGTTGATTACCAATTATATCACTAGGATACATAGGTGTAACTCCCATAGTGGTTTATAAACCCATAAATTTGTTTTTTTAAATTTGATGGTAGACTATCGCAAGAGAGAAGAAGAATATATCATTTCTAAAATTTTTCTCATGAGATCATAGAAGTATAAATAGAGAAATCTTTATGATGTTTAATTTGGTAAAAAATATGAATATCCTTTAATATAGTAAATGGATACGGTAATACTAGGACCACCATACACATAATGGGACATGACACAAACTATAAAAGAGACTACAAATAAGTGATGTTTGTAAAGCATGAATCAAAGGTATAATAATTAAACCACATGCAATGAATTTATAAGTAATGGAAACCTAAATCCAAGATGATGAACACATGAGATAACAATAAATAAATTTTAAATGGCTAAAGTTTTTCCAAATTAATGCAAAGGTAGTGAAAACTAATGTAAGAATGGATAAGGAAATATAATTATGCTTGTATCTACAATAATACACAAAAAAACACTAATATAAGAATCAATATAATATATGTGATTATATAAGTGGATACAAACGTATTATTATAATAATATGTATAATATATTTATCTAAGAAATTAAATAGATTATTGATAAGGATAATCACCTTGAGTCAAATTTTTAGTGCATTAATATCCCTTTTAGATATAATGGCTCTTTGGAAGATATTTTTATGTGAAGACCTAAAAATGTCAAGGAAGAGGACCTAAGTATCATTAATTTGGGACTCTAAATAATTAATGGTACTTCGTTGATTGAAATTATTTCTATTGATCTTCAAAGACATTGATCTGGATGAAACCTTCATAATAATAAGCTCATATCTCTTAATTCCTCTTATATACTTAAAGAAAATATTGTGTTTAATTTGAGCAAATGAATGATTTTATTAAATAACAATAATATTTAAGAACCCTTATAAGATGTTTAAAAATGGGGAGATTGGAAAGCCAAGATGATAAGGATAAATTAGGGCTTACATACCCAAGGAGGATATTAAATAAAGGTATATCTAGAAACATGAGATGATAATGATAAATTAAGACCAAATGACCCAAGCAAAATAAAATCACAGATAACACAAATCTAGATGAAAGGGATAAATAACCATAAAGGAAAGGATATATCATGTTTTAATGATCTAATGATATGGTGATAAAATATAATAATGGTAAGAATAAAGTAGAGAATCAAAATAAAAAAATGAGACCTGATGGATTGAAAAAGGTGAATGAAAATTGAAGGTCCCAAAAATAACTATGAAAAATACAAGAAAATTAAGGGAATGACTAGAAGAGCATCTCAAAATAACTCAAATAAGAACATTTTATTTGATTATGATAAGTTTAAATAGAAAAAAATGAACAATAAAAAAGGTCATAATGCTAACCTGTTTAAATGAGATGGAGAATTAGATGTATATAAGATTGTAGATATTTCAAAAAAAAATCTACTTCCCAAGAATAAAATTGAAAAGAGAAGGAAAATAGGGAAACACAAAGGTTAAAAAATGTTCATTACCAAAAATAAAGACACTCTAATGAGTTTTAATTTATAAAATGATCTCTTGACATCAAGGACCTAGAGAACCCAACCTATCAAACATAGAACTTGAGCTAACTAGTCAAGTATGTATATCATCTCATTAACTATATACATGAAAATTAAATGTATCTCATCTTTCTAAAATGTTTTATATTCTCTTGTAGACCCTTTATGATGTAGGTACATCTATATAGAGTTTACTTTTTTGTGAATTGTAGCCAATTTTAGTCGTAAGTAGGTGTAGGTTGTCTTGACAGGTCTTTTAGGGGTATTAAAATATTTAGTCTTTGTAAAAAATTGGTATACTAGGATTTAAATGGTTTTCCCACAAACATATGTATTTTTAAAATTTTAACTTTTTTGGGCCTTTTGGAAGGGTGTTTTCATCTCATAATGAATTGCAAGGATAATGTCCTTCATGTGGGGGGTTATTAGGGTACAATAACATGTTATAAAGTGTGTCATATCTTTTATATCATAATCGATATGTTAAATTAATATAATTTGAAGTCCATGTGATTGGTATAGTTAATAATTTATGCTTTGAGGGAGTTTGGAGTTAGTTGAGATAAATTTGGAGATAATTTCACATGAGGAGATATGAAGGAAGTGGTTGTTATTCGAATATAAGGTGATTATCATTAAAGAGAAGAGTATGATAGGAAGGAGGATAAAATAAAATAATATAAATATGATATATATTCTAATAAAAATAGATAACTTTTTAATTTGAATAACTCATCAATAAATCCCAAATTCCATGGAAAAAGGTGAAGTCCAAAAATACAAAGTTTGAGAGGACAAACATAGAGTTGAGGATTATTGTAATCATTTTACATTAAAATAAATGAAATAAAACCTCCATTAGTGTCTATGTTTAAATTTAAATTATGTATCAGGTTTAATTTCATATTTTTATTACATCTAAATCATACTTTTCTTAATATGGTGCTATTTTATACTGTAAGTTTGGAAAATATAGTCTTGTGTTTTAACAGTCAAGGAAAATTGTTATTTATCAACCTTTTTAGATTTTTAATGTACTAATAAGTATTTTTTAAGGTAAATGGAATGTTTTAGAGTCTCTTGAAATATTAAAATATCCAAAATAGGTAATAAATTTTAAATTTCCCTTGCTTGTTTGCTCTTAGCCTACACACAAAAACTAGATTTTTGGGAGGACACAAATACCTATAACTTGAAATTTAACCCTTAAAATTTTATAAAACATTGTAAAAATTAGAAATTTTATATGTTTTAATTTTTTTAATTGGTTTAAATAATATTTTATAACTTAAGGAGGATATATATTAAAATATAAGATTTGTAGATTTTAGAAAACTAGAAAAGACTGATTTTAGCATACTAAAACCACTTTATCTCCTAATATAGTAAAAACAAATCTATGAAACTTTGTATAGAATTTAGCAGAGTATATTTTATATATTAAAACCATTTTAATTATTTTACGGTTCCTAAATATAGCTAATAGGCTTGTGGGTGAGGGTTTTAGAAGGTTTTATCATAATTAAAAGATACATATATTATAAATGATAATGCCAAATAATTTGAAACTTTATGGAATGGTAGGTAGTGTTATGTTGTATTTTTTTCATGTAGATATAATTAAAAAATATTTATTTATATAAATTTATATAAAATACTTATTCTAAAAGCCTGTAAACTAGGCCTAGAAAAAATGATTTGTGTTTGTTGTATTTTCAAGTTGGAAGAAGGTAAAAATAAATATAGTGAGTTGAGGTAACATAAAATAAATGTAAGGATTTTATATAAATAAAACTCCTTATTTTAGTTTATATTATGATAAATAATATTAAATAAGGATTTTGGGCCTAATTCTCATCATTTTGGTATCAGAGCCCAGAAGATACCTAAGTAGGAGAGAGAGAGAGAGAGAGAGAGAGAGAGAGAGAGAGAGAGAGAGAGAGAGAGAGAGAGAGAGAGAGAGAGAGAGAGAGAGAGAGAGAGGCATATAAGGTGTTTATGATTAGAGGATTGAAAATTAAACAAAATAAGAATTATAAAATGAGAGGAAGGGAATAATTGTATTTTTTTCTTACACAATCTAACTATCATGTTCTTTTTATATAACCATCATTAGATCGTAGCTTATTGTGATGGTTAAATTGTAAGGAACATGTTCTTATAAAGTATTTTTGTTAAGTTTCTAGTTATGAACAACTTAAGATTATAAGAAATGCCATGGATTTTTAAATTATTTACTATTGGAATTATCTAATTAATATTTTCATAGTAATTATGCTTTTCATTCTTATTGTTTTGTTAAATTTATTTAAATGTGTAATTATTATATGTATTAGTGAGTGGTTTTATTATTGTGGTAAAGTTTCCTTTTATCCATATTAATATTGTTGACTTGTATTGGTAGAATACGTTTTGAATGAACAAACATGACTATTTGAAATTGTATTACATTTTAATATTTATATAATGTTTTGAATTTAAAAATGTTTAATATGTAATGTAAGGTCATAAAATTATCATATTGTTTCCACTTGTGCTTATGGGTTGATATACCAAGATTGTTGAATTTACCAGCCTTCTTCATTGTCTGCTGGAAACCATAATTGGTACTATGCCAATTATGACTCTCCATATTATATTATTTAAACCTTGTAGGTGATTTATATTAATAAATAAATTTATGGTGGTAATTCATTTTGGAACAACCTTTTTTGTCTTATTGAACAAGGAAAGTCATTACACTTACCCATAATTTAGAAAATCATTTAGTTATGATTAAAACCTAACACTAAAGTTATCATTGTAAAATATTTATATAACAAAAAGTTCATTGAGGGATTTAAAAATAGAATAATTAGGGAAATTTACATTTGAATCACTCACTAGGGTTTGTGAGAAGCTTTTAACTTGAAATTTTGGTCATAGTGACTTAAGACTGAATTTTTAGGAGTGGGGGAATTTTGAGCCATTATGAAAAAATTGTATAATTTATAGTTAGTTACTATGAAACTCTATTTTTTAAGAGTAAAATTATGTTTTATCCTTATAATTAAGCTATTACATGCCCTATAATTTAGGGAGAAGGCATTATTGAACACTACCTTGAAAGTGTGTAATTGGTATAAATAGAACCAATGAAAATAATTCAAAGGGTGTGATTGAAAGGAAAATTCAAGGTGAATGTTGGGATTAAAATTAAGTTATGTTTAGTATCTCCTTTTTATTTTTTATATGTTTTATATCATATGGATAGCATGGGAAAATTATGTTTTAATTTATTACCCTACTTAGGTATACACTATTATAAGCATGACTAGGTATGCATATACAAGAATATAACCATGTTAGGGCTGATCATGTTTTTGTAAAATTATTACATATGGGGTATGGGTTTTCCAAATTATTTTTCATTGATAAATGCCCCTTGAATTTACAAATTTTAAGAGTAATTTACTTGATTGGTGTATGTGTTGTGAGTTTTAAAAGGTTAAACCATAACTTGTATTAGCAACTTTGTTGGGTATTATTTGTAAGCTATCCATAATTAAATTTAATGATTCTATTTATTTTACCTTAAATAATAAATTTCAAAACATATTTTTTTTACTATGCAAATGGTATTTTATGTAGTTGGTTAATTTCCCTCTTAGAAGGAATGAATTTAAAGAGTAAAAGTGTAATGTCAACTGAAATGGTTAGAAACTTAGTTAACATTATACTTGAGAGGATTTATCCATAGATGTAGAATGTTTGAAATTATGTAATATTATTGCATAAAATAAACATATTCCTATGAAAGAAGAGCATCGTTATTTTTGTCTCAATTTGAGATTGTTGGGTATTTATGGATTGAATAAAAGTGATGTCAAAACATTCAATTATATATAATATAACATGTACTTTTTGAATTGATATAAATTATTAAATGTGATTTTTTGCATGTATACCTATACATGATATTTTTATAGTATCAACAAAACATTATTTATAAATATAAAATGAGAGCAACTAGTATGTGATATAGAGATTTTGTGGTAACACTAAGACCTAGCTGGTTAATATTAAGGTAATTTTAATTTTTTTTTTAATAATGATGTTCTCCTTTTTGTAACATGTGGATTGAAGATTATGGTTTCACCTTTTATTTTGTATCAAATCAATTGATTACTTTTAAAAGTTTGCATGTTTATTTGACGATGTATTATTACTAGTGTCTTGATATTTAACTTGATATTGAGAAATTTATTTCAGAATAAGTAAAAATAAAAAATAATAAAGGACTTAACTTGTTGTCCTTATATGTTGATTATTTGGCCTCATTGATGTTATTATCTATGTTTTGTCTCTCTTTGTTTTTTTTACCCTAATGGTAAATAAATTTGATGTCTCATCTTGTTTTATTAAGATTGTATTAATTATTTAGTAGTTGTTCTTTGGAATTAAGAACTACATATAATAATTCCTCAACTAAGTATTTTTTAAACACATCATCCCTTAATACTTCATAGGATCATGTTTTGGATTATAGTAAGAAGATATAAATTGGTGGTAAGACCTAGTGTTTCATAAATAGTTGATTGGTTCTAAACTTTCATATTTTATTGAGGTGGTATTTACTTAGCATAAATATGCATGATATTTCAAGCTTAGATCACTTATGAATTTAGTTCATCACATAATAAGTGGATTATTATGATTTATGGTGAATACAAATTTTATGATTTTTATATATTGATTATGATAAAATGATGTTATGTTTTGGGAATCATGGTATACACACATGGAATATTTTTATAAATCATCTCTTTTATTTTAACTAATTTGAGATTATCAATTTGATTTAAAGTTTCATAATATTTAACTAGGGGGAATGAACATTTTTAGCATATGTTAACTTATTTTACTATCATTATTTAGTTTAGGTGATGATCCATTTAGAGTGTTATTGATATATTATAACTTTCCTATGAATGTTAAGACCTTGTCATACCTTAATTATTGTCTATATTTAGCCCAAGTTAGTTACCTAAAGAGTTAAAATTTCATCAATGTTTGAAAACCATGTGGCAAATGAACTATTACAACTTATTTTTTTTATTATACTATGGTTATTTTTCTTCTGTATCAAGATCCCTAATATTATCTTTATTGAAGCACCTTTAGGTAGTGAGTAGATTTTCACCTTAGTATGTACGGTAAAAATCATTCTTTCTTATGTAGTTATTGAATGTATTGTAAGTTGTTGGGGAAATATTATTATGAATAAAGGTACTAGTAGCTATTATGAGATAAATACTTATAATATTGATTAACTATTATACCAAATATAATTAGTTTTTATCATTATAATATATTCATTTGGTTAATTATACTTCTTTTAATTATATTTATTTAGCTGAAATAGCTTTCAATGTATCGTTGAAGGGTTGATTATGATCTAGAGAGATTAATATTATTTTTTATATGTTTCCAATTGTATAAGACTATTATGTTATATTTGTTTTTATCAAAGCTGGTTTCTTAAATTTTAAGATTATTATTTTATAAGTACATACCTATAGTGTCAATATTTGGTGGAATCCAATGGATAAATGTGCCATGCATGAGTCATGCCTTTGGATTGTATTAGTTTTTAAATTCCTTAGTAGGTTTCTTTTTTTTTCTTTCATTTATTTCTTAATCTAGAAAGGAATTATATAGATGTGTACAACAATCTAATTTTTACTATGGTAAGTTAATAGTTTGTATGATAGGTTGGACTATACACTTCTTATATAAAAATATTTATAAATTTATATTTGAAGGTAAAATTCACCATACTTAAAGGAGACTTGTAGTAGTCACTATTAATGTGAATTGGGAAAAGACTCATGTATATTGTACTAATTGGAAAAATCTTGCTTAATTTTTTTTTATGATTAATATGTTTCCAAATACAAGGATACTAATTGTGCACATTTGATTATGATAAATGTATTTTAATGACTTACATAAAATCATATTATGGTATTTGTTCCTTTATATTAATTCACCCATCAAAATTTTAAAGAGATTCATGTTAATTGACTGTGTGATGTCTCTTAGAGGAGAAGCTTTAGTTGGGTCATTGTTATATATTGAATAGTGTCATACTTGAATAATTCCATATCTATGGATCAATCTTAATTTAATATTGATGATATGGAAAAAATGGTTTCAAAGTAGTACTCTATCATAAAATATTATTTATCTTCAATATATCATGTGTAATTATACAATGTATAAGTTATATCATCAAGAACCAAGATAATAAGACCTAGAGTCATTAATATGGTGGGCTATTATTGTGTACAATATGACTTTGGAGTGTTTATAACCTTCATATTATAATTATAACATAATTAAATATAATTCCTCTCTTTTTAAATTATTTTCACATAGCCAATAAATTTAAATATATATCATGGATTGAATGATATTTTGAGGTACCATTATGTGATTTAAATTTACACATAGTTTTAGTGTACTGTAACCATTTGTAAGTGAGAAAATAGAATTTTATGTTGTTATGAGAATATAATCCAATATTTTTTGTTCTATAAATGTCTCAAATAATAACTAAGGATACTATCCTCAAGGAAAATTTAATTTATTTCTTGCTAAGATATTATCAATATTGTATGCTTTGGAGTTTTAATACATTACTATTGAGATCATGCTTTTCTTAGTTTACATTATATTTAATTTTTGAAAAAGGTATTGTTGACTAATTTTGACCCCCAAAGTCAAAATGTTGACCCCTATAGGTTAAAACTTGAGTGTCATGTTTTTTTAACTTTGTTCATAGTTGTTTGCATGCCTTAGTGGTATTCAATTAGTCTTTATAAGGTCTTATTAGAATTATTTAAGGTTTATTTGAAAAAATTAAGTTAAGGTATTGTAGTGCTCTAGCCATAACATGGAGGGATGAAACATGGTCAAGTGATGCCATAGTCCTTGGATGTACATAAAGTTCATTTAATGCCTTAACCAAATTATACAAGCATTTTATGATGTTTTAGAAAGGTTAAGGTTATTTTATGGACCATAAGGTGGTGTTTATAGATAAAAATATGAATTTTACTAAGTTTCATGTATGCCCAAGATTTTAAATGCCAAAAATACATACAACACTCTTTCAAAGATACTTGGATTAGTTATACAACTTCCCTACATGTCAAGATGTTAGATAAAAGTTAAAATATTGAATTTCAATGTTTTAGAGGGAGTTTTGGTACTTGTACAAACTTCTTGAACTATATTTTAGGTGAAAATAGTTTATTAGTGTCCCTTAAGAATCTATAGGTTATAATAATGCATGTAAAGAAGTTTAAAGTCTCAAATTTGTAAAATACTCATTTCCCATCACTCCCTTCACAAGCTCAGGAAGGACATTTTCAAATGCATGGTATAGGCTGAATAGGTAGAGTTCAAGACTAATAATTTTACCAAATTTGGGGGAACCTATATGCTTATAATTAGTAGCATTGGTAATTTGATCAAGCTCCTTATCCTTATGGACAAAACCCCATTGTCTTGGTTTTTGGAGGCATAGTTGTAGGTGTGAATTCATGAAGGCAAGGTGAACATTTTAGAGGCTCCTCAGAGGTATAAAAAACCTACTAAATCATTATTCATCGTCACATAGTCCATATATACACTGGTCAAGTAAGAAAGTTACTCTTTTTCATAATGTGTACATGGTTGTCATTGATCTTTATTAGTTTAAAGTTTATATAGGGTTTTAGAATATACAAGTGATGGTTACATGTTTTCCATAATATCTATGTATCCTTAAATATCACCTATGTCTAACCATTCCATACTATCTATCTAACTTGTAACCATGCTTAAGGATTGTGTTAGGGGATGCCTTTGCAAAATATGATCTCAAAGGGCCTTAACTACATAATCAAGTGATGATCAAAAGGTCTGTATGAAGTTTGAAAAGAGCCTAGGATAGTATTTAAATAATCTCTATGTAATATCAAAGTGATAGATGGAAACAAAGGAGGTTCTTACATGATTACAGACCTAGATAGTCATGCACAAGTTTGTTCACTAAAGTATGTGTTTGATGAGCAGAATAGAGGAAATCAATGATGTTTTAAAGGGCTGAGTGAAATGAAAACTCTATGGAAAGATCTTTTATACATTAAAAATGTTATCATGATGATAATTACCTTGTTTAATGATTTAATACTTTAAGTGGATAATCAAATAACCAATATATACATAAAAACATGTACAAATCAAATACTCATACATAAGTTTGACTCCAAGACAAGAAGGTAAAGTTTCTAGAAAATTATGAAAAGTCCAATAGATTATATAATAAATTTAAATTTAAATTAAAATTAGTTATTAATCCATTCAAGGAGAGAAAAATAGAGTGAGAGGTTTAATTTTCAAAGTTCATTTTTAAACCATCATCAATTAGTCACCTACAACCAACTTAGATAAGTGCAAGAAAAAAATTTACAAGGTTATCAAATATGATGTCTTAAAGGGATCAAAGGGTATGAAGGAAGTTAAATAAATTATTAATATAATGAATAATTTTATATTTTTCTCATTAGTATACATTTATTCCCTTAAAACACAAGATGCATTTAGACTCTTTCCTAATGATCACCTATAACCACCTTTTGAGAAGGTAGTCCAGAAAAAATGTATGCTTGGAGAGATGTAGGGTTTGTGAAAATTCAAAAGGTTATAAGACATAAATAAGGCGTTTTTTTATATAAATTGACTTATAATAGATTTATAAACCCCTAAGGTATATTCAAGAGACACCTCATCTAATATGGACACATATAGGCAAACTAAGGTTCAATTGGTCTTCAAATTCAAGAGGAGGGTGCTTGATTAATATTGATGTTTAATTATAGTATTTATATGGATTAATGAGGATAAAATGAAACATAAAACATTTTCATATAGTATAACCAAACATGGGTCACTCAAACCTAGTATACACTCATCCAAACAAAGTAATAAGCATGACTGCCTAGTCAAGATTGAAAAGCTTGCCTAGTTTGAAGATAGAAGAAAGAATAGACTAAAATTACATGAAGATAATGTAATAAATATATTTAATTAACTATATATAACATCCTCATTAATTTTAAAGTTATGACAAAGTTAGAAGGCCTGTTTAAGACTATTAAATCTAAATCCCTGTATATAACCCTGTGTGTAGACCTTAAGTGATGGAGGATGGTCTATAGGTGTGAGTTGAGACCATAATGAATATAATGAGGTGTTATTAGTATAAAATACTAATTATATGAAATATTATATCTTACAATAGATGATAAAAGTCTCAAACATAGTCATCTAGGGGCATTAGCATTGACTTGCTCAAGAACCCTAACATGAGTTGATGAAGGATATATTAGGTTTGGAGAAGAAATGTGATAAGAGAATCATGGGATAAATTCATGGTGGATATATAAAAATTATTAAGGTCTTCATTAAGTATAAATAATACTCCTAATACCACCTATAGACCTCATATCTCTATAGACCTCATAAACACATAGTTTATTAGCCGGTGGATCTCCTAAACATGCTCATATCTTCCATGGAAGGTTGAATGGTGTTAAAAGGTGTTTGGGAATGTTAGATAGGTTTTTAATATTCCATATATGGGCATAGATTATTAATTTTATGGAATTTACAATATGATTCATTGCTAAGAACATTAGGCACTCAGATGTTGCCCAAAAAGACCAGTTTTAACCTGATGAAAGAGAAGATGATTTTTATGAAGACATATGAATTTAAATATCCTTGAAACAAAATTTTTGATGTTTAAAAATCCATTGAGAACATACTCATGGAATTTGTTGGTACTTTAAAGGTACAAGAATATAGAAAAGGACCAAAGAAGGTTGTTTTAAGATGTTTGGGAGGTCCATACAAAGTGTCAAGAGCTCAAAATTTACATGGAAGATCCTTAGAATATAATAAAAATGAATAACATTTATTTTGAGGTTTAAAAATTGTGGTAAATTTTTGGGTCCAAAATTTAGTATTTATGCATGGAAGCCTAATTGAGACCTAATTAGGAGATAAAAAGGTATAAACTGGCATTTCCACTTAGAGTCTAGACATGAAATATGACATGAAGTTGTATGGGGATATTAGGTCCTCAAATATGTTATCATATTTTCAATAACATACATACATTATTATATATAAGGATGTTTACATGTTTTCAAGACTACAAGGAATGAAGATAAATGAGGCCTTTTGTGCAAAATAAATACTTGAGGGTAGTTTTTTGGTTGGTGTGTTTTCATTGATGTCAAAAAGATGATGTCATGTATTGATGTCAAAGATAATGACAAAGTGGTGATGTCATAATGATGATGAGGTTGAGTATGAAGTTTTCCAAGGTAGGTTTGGATGAATATGAGCTAAGGTAAGAATTTTTTTAGGCTTTTCATGTTATGTCTTTCATTATTTATGTTATTTTAGGTAAAACAAAGAAGAATAGTGGTATAGGCATAGGCTTATTAGCCTTGCATGGTGGCATAGGCTTGATATCCTAGTGTGTTAAGTTGGTTGTGATTATGGAAAACATGGAGGGTAGTTGAGGATTATGGAATGAAGTTTTATGACATGTTATTATGGTGGTGAGATATTTCTAAGAGGTTTCAAGGTGGTTGTTTGGTCAAAGTATAGTCTGCAGTCTTAGACCGAGTATGCATAGAGACCTAGTGAGGTCTAATTGCTGAGTAAAGATGAGATTACAAGATGGAGGTTTTTCAAAAGTTTTTACTAAGTTTCATGTCCTAAGAATAAGGATAAATCAATATATCATGTTGGAAGGACACTTGTGTATGCATAATAAAGGATTCTTAGCTCGAGAAGAAAGTTCTAATGCTCATTGGCACATGTAAATTTTTCATGGTGACCTGATACTTTTAGCAAGGGTTGAACGTGCAACTAATAATTATTTCAAAGTATTTTATATTGGATTTAGGGATAGATCTTTATGAATGTTCATTAAGAATATAAATTGTTCAAAACCTCCTAGAAACCCTTATAGTGACCTAATTAGAGAAAGCTTGTTGTATATAGAAAATAATGGATTGCTTGATAAAGTTTTACTATTTTATGGTGTAGATAATTCCTCTAGGAACCTCTAGGTGTTATTGGTGTGTCGAGTTACAAATTGGAATGTATAGAAAGAATCTTGTTTCTAGAGAAATTGATGTTAAAAAAAGGGTTTACTTAGTCAATTCTTGAAAGATATTAGAGGTTGAAGATTAATACTTTATATTCAGTTACATGGATTTTATTTGTATATTAATGTTCACTATTTCAATCATTTTTAGCATACAAGTTGGCTAGTCGCTAAATTTCTAATTAGTGAAAATAGTAAGTAAAAGCTAGTCAAAGTGAATATGTGTTTAGGGAAGTGTTCCAAGTGAATAGGGATGAACCAAATTATTTTGTGTGTTTATTTAATAATTATTAAATATGTTACATTAGTTGTAAATTTGTTATTTTTCTCATTCACAAGTGAAACAATGTTTTCAAAATGACTTGTCTAAGTAGTGAAAACTATGAATAGTGACTTGAGAAATTGGTCTATTAGACCAATGAAAGGTGGTTAAACATGAGAAATAATTACTGGATTATATAATTATATATATATATATATATATATATATATATATATATATCTAAAACAAATTAAATATAAATTTATATTATTTGTCTTCGAAACACTCTTATAGGTGTTAAACGAGAACTTATTCATGACTATGTTTTTGAAGGCTACATGCAGTCTAAGTGGTTAGTTTGCAAAGGTAATATAGAGGTTGTTTGAGTATATTTATACCATAAAATGAATTTTTATTTTTTATATAAGTAAAAAATATTTAAAATAAGTAATTTTTTGTCACATTTTATCCTTTATTATGTATGGAGAGTAAAAATTATTTGACTATATTTTGACTACATGTGACTAGTTTGAATGGCCATTTTAAGAGAGGTAGGTTGATGTATAGTGGCCTATGTTGGAGTGTTTAAGGCACATGTATGTGTTTTATAGGTATTTTAGGTTCCATATATATTAATTAATCTTATTATTATGTGATAAAAGTGATAGTATACTTCAGTGCTTTAAGACTATGTTTTCTATGTAGGAAGACCTAAATGGCGAGTAGGCTAAAAGGCTTTTTTTTTAGTGTGAAATGGAGTTTTAGGTAATGTGAACCCATATGGATGATATAAGGGAAATATTAATTTAAAATTTTATTTTTTTAATAATTTTTATAGGATTTAGGTGGACCAAAGAGTCCAGGTTGTAACATGTGTGTGAATAAGCCTAATTACTTTAGGTTCTAACTAGGTTGAATGGATGTTTGGGAATAATGAGGTAATATAAAACCTATGAATAATATGTATCACCAATGTAACATGTTTTAAGAACTATTAAATTTTTAATATAATCATGGAAATAATATTGGCTGACCAAGATGGGTTAGATAAGTATACGGTATAAATAATAGGAGTAATTAGCCTATTTATGATGTGAGCAAGTGTGGAGCCAAGAAAAGGAGATAAAATTTGAAAGTGAAGGTAGAAGTAATCAAGGACCACCATAGTGTGAATAATATCATTAATTATTTTTTTATCAAGGTTATTAAGGTGAACACATAGGTCATTAAACCTAATATGCCTAGAAGAGGCATTTTGAGTGAGTAAGCCCTAGAGGCTATTTAAGAGAGATTAAGGGGTGAATAGTGAAATAAAGAGGAGTAGATCATCAATTCTGTTTGAAATCTCATCATAGGTAATTGATTTTTTTTCTTTTTTTCTTGGGGGGTTATATCCCTAGTTAGATCTATTTAAAGGTCAAGTGGGTGCTTGACTAAATTTAAGGGGTGGGTGCTCCTTGATCAGTTGGTATTGGTCTAAATATTGAATCTTGTATTTATATGACTATAGTCCATATTTAATGATTTATTAATTTTTATCTCCTTTTAGGGTTTCCCACATAAATTATGTGTTCATGTGATGTATGCTCTTATTCATGCTTTGGATGTATGTGTTTTCATGTTTATATTACTAGATCAAGTTGATGTATGATGGAATGGTTTTGGAATTGAATGTGAATTATTGTCTATTGATTCACCCCCCTCTTAGTATATACTTCCAAAAATTGGTGTCAGATATATGCATTTGAAGGAGTATTAATACAATACAAGGGGTCTTAATTAACTTGAGGTGTGATGAGGATAATGTTCTTATTGTTTACAATGATGGATAGGTTTATGAAGATTATGGTTGATGTTTGTATAGTTGTTTGCATTTTAGAATTTGTAAGGTTAAATAAGAAGTAGTATTATCAATAAAAATACAAGATAAAACTTTATTTGAATGATATATTTTTATTTAAAATGGTCTCTTGATCAGCTAACATGAACAAAAAAAGACAAATGGTTTGATTAGAAGCATGGAATATGATACTCAATTGAGGTCTATCTAAATCTTCATGAAGTATAAAAGGTCTTTTAGGGTATTGAATATGATATGAGAGATCATATTAGGTATCAAGATTTCTTAGGGAACTTTATAAATTTAAAGGATTTCATTATAGAAGTCTTGTGAAGATATAGGTTTGACTTATGACCTTGACAAATATTCCTAAGTAGATTGATAACATCATCAATCACACTTGTGGAGGATTCATAACAAAATGGTCATATCGATTTGATCAAGTTTGTTCCTAGTTCATATGTTTCAAATTTTATGTCTTGAATTAAAGCCTATTAAAAGTTATGGTGGTTCAAATTTGGCCTTCCAAGAATATTTCTTTGTTTTCTTTAGCCAATTTTATATGAAAATATGACCGTTTGAATTTGAAAATTCAAATTTGTGAAGAAAACTAGTTTATAAAGAATGACTTGTAGAACTAATATATGAAGTCATATCAAGGTGAGGTAATAAGCAAAATTGAATAGTAATCAGTGTATAATACATATAGGGTGATTATAAAGTTTGACCATCTGTACATGTGTAATAAATATAGACCAAATTTGACTATTACAGTATGTATTTGAAATAATGAACATAGTTTGAGAAAAAGTGGATTATAACATGACTAATGATATTATTTTTATGTTATAAATATTAGATGATGTTATTATCTCCATAAAGAGCACTCCCATACTTTATGTTTGATTTGAATGTGTGTTCTCAATGCAAGAAAGTCAACTTGAATAGTCATTGGGCTTGAAGGTTCTTGACCTTGACAGATTTGTGTGACAAGGCAAGTTGTTTTAATAAGTTTTTCCCTCAATTTATTTTTCATAAGAGTTTTGATTTGACCTAAAATTCATTTGACACTTATAGGTACACTGTGTAAGGTTAGTTTGGATTTTTGACATAAAAAATAGGCCTAATTCTTGCAAGACTACGATATGAGGATTCGGTGTCTTTATAACCTAATAGGAATGTTCTTGATGTTAATGGATCTATTATAGCATATAGAGTTTTTGTTAATTATTTGGATGGTATGCATTATTTTCATCAATTTGTGACATGTTTGTAATGCATCTGTGAGCCCATTTTAGTGTCTTTTGAATAGGGGTATGCTAAGATTAGTGTAGAGTGATCTTGAAGGTATATAAAATATTTTAAAATGACTCAAGGGATGTGTTAATGAGATAATATGGTCATAAGATGTCTTTTTTTCATAACATAGATCTAATGAGGGAGTTTAGAATTCTAAAAATGAATAAACTCTGAGTTTTCATGAAGATAGAGATGGAGTTGGCAGAGTTGCTTACGTTCCTTGTCATGAAGATTATTTCTAGAGAAATTGATGCTACAAGAAGGGTTGACCAAGTCAACACTTCAAAAATATTTGAGGTTGGATGTCAATAATTTATATTAAGGTATATGGATTCTATATAGAAATTAATTTTCACTATGTCGTTAATTTTGAGCATACAAGCTAGCTAGTTGCTAAATCTACAAATAGTGAAAATAGTGAGTACAAGTTAGTCAAAGTGAATATGTGTTTAGGGAAGTGTTATAGGTAAATAGGGATAAACCAAATGAATCAAGTTATTTATTTAAATAATATTACCTATGGTACATTAGTTTTAAAGTGGTGATTTTTGTCATTCATAGGTGAAATAATGCTTTCAAAATACTTGTCTAATTAGTGAAAATTATGAGATAGTGATGTGAGAAATTAGTCTGTTAGACCAATGAAGGATGGTTTAATAAAGAGAAATAAATATTTGAGGTTAACCTAGATATAAAAAAGTAAATATACATGTGTATTATTTGTCTTGGAAAAACTATTGTAGGTTCTAAACAAGAACTTGTTCATGACTATGTTTTTGAAGGCTACATGTAGTCCAAGTGGTTAGTTTACATAGGTAAGTTAGAAGTTGTTTGAGTAGAGTTGGAGAATACAATAAATTTGGAGTTGTTATATAGGTATAAAATATTGATAATAAGTAATTGGTTGTCATAGTTTTTCCCTAATCAAATATGGAGAGTCAAAATGATTTTACTATATTTTGACTATATGTGACCAGTCTGAGTGGTCATTTTGAGAGGCCTCATCTAGGATATTATGGAGTGATCCCCTCACTAGGAATCCCCATTTGGTCTCCTCATACTTTAAAGCACATGCAAAAATTAAACCAAATAGATATTAGATCACTGATATATCTCAAAATCTATCTCTAGTCTATCTCAAGTAAACTTAATAAAAAATTTACCACATCTTTTATTACCTATCTATGTGTCAACTACCACTATCTCACTATCTGTGTGACCATCAATCATAGTATCTCCATCAATGTGGCCTTTAATAACCTCCTATATATGTCACCAACCAAAAATAAACCCTAGAGTCACCACTCATACCCATCTCAATATATTCATAAGTCTTCTCTATATAGCCCAACTCTGTCCTAGCCCATCTAATGGGTCATCTAAGATGTCTATTATCTCTACTCTCTCTGACTACTCCTACCTCTATTGACATAATTTATATTATTGTTTTTTCTCCTTTGGATGTGGTGTTGGTGGTAATCTCTTTGGTACTCCTACCTCCATAGCTATCTCCTCCTTCTCTACTACCCATTATGCTTAACCTATCAATGGTATTTCATGTCATGGCTTGAGTTAGGTCCTAGTCACTAGTGGCCTTATTATTCCATTCCCCCATGACTCTTTCACATTCCAAGTCTAATATGTGGGCACCACTATCAATACTACTAGGCGAGGCTATCTCATATATCCTAGTACATGTGCCACTAGATGAAAATCTATCCACTTGGTATAGTTCCTTATCATCTCTATCCATACAAAGTTGGTGCCACTATCTCCTAACTAGTAAATATCATAGTAATGTTCTCTTAAGGTTTCCATATAATATCTACTCATCTCACTATAAATATCACTGGCATGTGGGGTAGGATCCATGCTACTTAGTCATGTCCCCATCTCTTAAATCAAGGTAACCGATCATCAACTTCAAGGGGCAACCTATCTAATTGATACATGGAGAACCTCTCATATATCGATGTTATCAATAATATAATATATCCCATAGACATCTTCCCTCTAGAAAACACTCCATACATGTCATGAATGAGATGTACCCAAATGATAGATCACAAGTCATATACCACACTCTACTCTAATATCATCTAGCACATGGCTATCACAAAAAGTGGTACCTTACCATCCAAATTATAACATAATACCCTTATTGTCACAAGTCCTATCATAGCCTTCCAAATATCTAAAATATATAAGGTATATACATTGAATATACTCACCTTCAATCTAGGGTATATCCTCTCTAATCTTGTCACCTGTATGGCTAGGTTTATCCTCTCTTCCTAACTATATGGTACTCCCATGACCATGGGTTTAACTATTATGGGTAGTCCTAAGATGGAATGTAGATCCTCCAAGGTGATATCCACATCTATATAATCCCCTTCTACTTCCCACCTAAACATGTTAGTTAATTGCTTCTAGGCTCCTAGGAACATGACTAACAAATTTAAACTAAGTCGTATCCTACACATGTCTACTATACCTCTTAAGCCTAATGAGATCAATCTAGCTCTATCCTTAATAGATAAGTGATCCAATAAATATGGGAGCCATGATGTGTCCAAAAAATACTAGAGTCTTAGATGTCATTTTAGTCATAAAATAACAAAATATGTATTATATCCTTCATGTCATTCATAATTGAAATACATTCTTTCCCAATTTTAACAAAAACAAGCCTAATTTTCTTTATTTTATTCATTTTTAATCAATTTGACCTATTTTTAGCCTACTCAACCATTTTAGTCCTTAGTTAGCCATTATGGGCCTTTATAGCACTCTTTTGGCCTATTTCATGCATTTTTGATACTATTCTGGTCCCTTGGTCAAACATTAGGTTAACCAAAATTTCCTTATTTTGACTAGGTTAACTTAAAATCTAAGTTAGCCCCTCTTATTTTCCCCTCTTAGTACTGAGTTGTCACAGTAAATTTTTCTACTAGTTCTATAACAATGTACAAAGTTAGCAATCTAGAAAACAAACTACATCATCACATACCTACAAGGAGTATTAGTAAGGATTTTACCAACTTTTAGCCTACTAGGTTGATTGGGTTAACCTAGTTATTTTTACCTATCAACCCCTTATAATTTGTGAAATAAATGCCTTCCTATAGTTATTTCACCAACCCCTTCAAACCCATTTCTCTAAATAGTTTTTCATACCCTTAGCATATGATTTGGGTTTATTTCAATGTCTATAAATGTTTTAAATTATGAATTTATAAAATACACTTAAATTTAATCAAAAATTTAAAAACAAGTTTCAGATTCTTAGTTGCCTACCTGTGCTACCCCTGTCACCACCGCTAAGGGTCCTTCTCATCTAGCCAATCATCTCCTCACCATCCTAGCTCATTTTATGTTTTAGAAATCTATGTATCTCCTTCACAAGTAAAAAAATAACAAATTACTTCCCTTTGACCTTATTTAAACTTACTTTTCAAAAATCTCAATCTTTCAAATATTTTTCGTCAGATTCCTTGTTTTATCTATATCTTTGTTTCTACTAATCCATTTTTTAAACCTTAAAATGTTCTATAATCATGATTATGTACATAATATTCTCCACTAATATATGCCTATCTTCCAAAACTTTCAATTTTTTGGCTATTCTTTGCACTAAATTTTATAGGTTTACTTAATGTTCTTCACGTTTGGATGCCTTCACTTCTCTTGCAGTCTACTTCTTGATCTAAAATACTAAGGTAAGTAAAGGTAGGTGTTTTTTTAATTTTTTCCTTTCATTTAATTTATTTTTTTCTTATAAGACTTTAATTATCATTAGTGTTATGCATTATTATGTTCTATTTCTTGAAGCACCATCCCATGTTGCACCATGTGACATGCGATGAGATTTGAGTGGGGCATATATATACACATAAAAAAAATTATCAATTACTGACACTTTATATCTTTTAAGAACTCATCAAGTCTTAATATCTCTAATTGCATGCCTTAAGGGGTGCATCAAGAAAGGGGTGGGAAGACCATTGGTGCTTCATAGGATTGTTGTCCATTTTTCAACTTATTATCTACACAATTATATCTTGAAAACCTTATCCCTAATATTATTATTCTACATTGTACCATCTCCAATCATTTCCCACATTTTATTCTCATTTTTCTCATCTTAATCCCCTTTTGTTAGTCAGCTATACTAGGTTAACTGGGTCGACCCTATAATGTTTTGGGTAATTTTCACTTAGGAATTAGTTTGGGTCTTGGCTAACCTAGCTCATGAAGTAATGAATAATTGTCCAAAATATTACTACATTGACTAGGTCAACCCTATCAAATGAGATTTTTATAAATGTTTAGGGTTAAATCCACATATATATACAAGTTCATTTCACCATTATTTAGAGAAGAGAAGAAGAAGTAAGAGTTATTGCACATCTACTTATCCACCATTCTACTTAAGGATCAAGCTTAGGGTTTCATACTTTCTCTAGAGATATGGATCTTGTCCTATGGAGAAGTATTTTGGATGCATTGATAGGTTGTGTACCCTAAATCTAATTTATCATTGTCATCTTTACATACCACAACAACCTCTTCTAAAGCACCTTAGCCAAGGGAAAGATTGAGGCTTAATGTGTTCATCTTCAAATGTAAGTATTCCTAACTTTTTTTCTCCTTTTGTACGAGTAGATAGATATGCATTATTACTTATACTCCATGCAATAGGATTATATATACATTTATATGATTATATGTCTCTTATGCATGTTTAATTTTATTATTTCTAAGCCCCACTTTGTGCCACAAGCTTTGGTGAGCACTAGATTTGATTTAGTTTAATTGTTATTAGTTTAATGAGATATCAAAACACATGACTCTTTTAGGTTTATTGTGTGATTGTACTTGAATTAAGGCTTTGTAACCCTCCATATCACCATGTATTATGATAATAGATCCCCTAATTAGTTCTAGTGGATCCCTATATTGGTCATGTTCCCTCTTAATAAATGTGTCCCCAATTAGAAGTGTATGGTATGATCTATATTCTCTAAGATATGATTGATTTATAGATCTGATGCATTTTTTATTTCATACATAGGGTTTACTCCTAAACCAACTCAAAATAGTGCATAGACAATGAAATATGGCTCATCCATATAGGTATAGGTAGATCTAACTAAGTCAAAGGTACACCTACAAAACCATATAGTTTATACATAAAGGATACTAGTGTTAAAAGTATAACACTATAATAGTGCACTAATTTCTAGGGTATTATGCTACTATTTAGGAGGGTTTTTGACACCTGGACCCTATTCACAATACTCAAATCAGTTTCCACACTAGTGTTTAACCTCCTGATCATCCCTACTAGTTACTTTATAGCTAAGTACTATTTTATGTCATTCAATGATATTTTTAGAAATATTTGATTAGGTCAATTCTTTGAAAAAGTATTGATTATATTTATTATATATTTTATACCCTGATTTATGATACTTAAACCCTTTAACAACTTAGGGTTTACATTACATAATCCCTTAAAATTTAAATCACCATGAAATCTATTATGTTCAAACATCTTGAAGTGATCTGATACCATTTTCATATACCAACACCTATTTAGTGACTTCATAATAAATATAAATTTAGCACTAATCAACTAATCAAATGATATAAGGAAAAAAAAACTTTTAAGCACTCATTTACTTATTAGACTATATTAATACTAAGACAATGAAAATATAGTATTATATATTTCGAATGAGGTCTAATTTATACCATTATGATTAGTTAAAAATATTTCCATTTATACACTAATTGTAACTAAAATATCAAGTAATAGTAGGACTATTATGCTTGCAACCAACATGAACTTAATGTTAATGTTATAACCTAGTGAGCCACTTGTTGAAATGCGAATAATCCATTTAGAATAGTATCATTATATTGGAACTTAAGTTTTCCATCCATAATAGAATCAAATTTACACTCCAAAAATTAATTTAATCATGCATTTACAATATCTCAAAACCAAACTATAATCATAATAGATAAATTAAGATAATAATTCAAAAAACTAAATAATGATTAAATTTGCATCTTATGTACAAGTTTCATGTTAATATTTTTGAGAACCAAGAAAAATTTAATTTAAAAATCACTAAAGGTATTTATTTATTTCATCATATATTTATTTCCATACAAATATTAATAAAAATAACCACATGAAAAATAAATGCAAGTAATACAAATAGCTTCCAAATTCTAACAAGTCAAGTTGGATAATCATATTCTTAAATGTAAACCACACACACACACACACACACGTTAGGAAATGTACAGTACTTGAATTTATTTAGGAAATAAATCAATCAAGATGAACATTTTATCTTTCATTTAAACCATTTATAATTATCTATATTACCATTATCATTCTAGATGTGAGTTATACCATATAAAATAGGAAATGTACAATACTTGAATAATCATTCTTTAACTTAACTCTACATTCCTCTTAGAGTGGATAAAATTTAGGTCTTAACATACTTAAGCATTAAATCCTATACTCTATTTTATAATTATATCATGTCTAAAATAAATACACTAATTACTTATTTTAATGACTTCATGAGGCATAGTTCTGTTGTAAGTACACCAAAAAGAACAACTATCCTACAGGTGAATACCATAATAATATAGATGATACAATCATACAAAAGTAATTAAATAAACATTTTATACTATATTGAACATTCCAAATTAACACCTAATTATATGCAACACAAAAATAACTTATAATGTAAACAATTAATGAATGAATAACTTATAATGTAAGCAAGTAATGTATTGTTGAATATAAATCTTCATTGTTGAAAACAACTTCCAAAATTACAACTGAAGCATAAGAACATTTTCATCATGAACATGACACCAAATTGAATCCAATTATCAAGATAAAATTACTTCCAATAGATCAAATCCTCAATCCTATTCCTATGATCTCAAACATTAGTGGCCCTAACCACCCCAAACTTCAGCTCAATGATGGAATATTTAAAATTTGCGCTTCGATAAAGAGAATGAACTTGTGTTATTAAATTAAAGACATGGGTCTAATTTTATACAACATTCATAATACAAAAGGAAAAATACATGGAAATCATCCCACAATAAAACATTTAAATAAAGATACACTATCAATTAGTCTAATCATTCTATTTAAATGTGAAGACATAACTAGTCAATAGCATGTTCCAATATTATTAGATCTAGATGACACCAATTTACACCAAATTAGTTCAACTAAATTTGATAATACATTACTTAAAGAGAATACCAACATTTAGTTAAAACAAGCATTTATAAATGAAAGAAAAATCAATAATTAAATCTAAAAAACAACTTCCAACTTGCACCCAAATGTTAGAGAACCTCAATGGAATCATAATAACACCAAAAATATTCAAGAAATGATTTAGACTACAAAATCATATATAACCCATATAAAATATCATACTATTTGCCAAATAAAAACACAACTAATAACACCAAACACCCTGATCATCCATTTAAGTTCTCAATCATTATTATGAAATAGAAAAATTACTATAAACTTATTAAATGGCCACCTTTAACCATAATAAAAACAAACAAATTCACAAAATAACATTCAACATTCTAATGACATAAGCAAATGACTTAAATAATATTCCAAAAAAATAATCTCAAAGCATTCAATGTGAAGTCTAAAGTGGCCTTTATGACCCACACGGTTTTAATTTTAATGAAGTCAAAATATAAATTACACCTTAAGCAAACAAGAAAGGAAACCTAAAATATAATAGACCTAGAAGTCAAAATCTTTACGGTGGTTCCATATGGTCAGGCCCCAAAATGTAGAAAACAATAAAGTAAAACAACATGCCTTAAACTTGATACCTAGAATACATTTCATAACCCATTAAATGTTAATATGGCTATAAAATGGTTATAAGGTCATTGCAGTTTCAATATGAAGTCTTATGACTTCATGGTGAACTGATAGATGTTTTTAAGCTTAAGAATTTTAAGAAGAATAAACCATACTTATAGTCATTTACATATTATGAAAATTTTAAATCATTACTTATTTGGAAACAAATGTAATCCTGTAGAGAAGTAAAAAATGATGAAAATGCATTACTTTCTTTTTTATTTTTATTTTATCACCATAGAAAAACTAACATCCCCTTTCTTTCTTTGTACAAACCCAATTTATTTCTTGCTTCCAATTATAACTTGTGTAATAGAATCTACCATTAATCCTCTGACACTAGTATTATCACCCTAGGTTATTGGTCCATCCATTTGGTTCAATATGAAATTTGGAAGCTTATACAACACTACATGCCCCTAATTAGGAGATGAGTCAAAAAATAATGATAAAAAAATAAAACCTAAAATCACATCAATTGATATTGTTCATGATCCTTAGGGGTAGATCAAAATGCCCACTATTCTCATAGGTCATCATGACCTTAGAACTAGCCTATTTAAAATAATACCATGGCCCACAAGTAAATTCATGTGTCGATCATCATGATAACTTAAGGGTTCAAAATATTTAATTAATCATGGATTAAAAAAGAATTTTTATGTAAAATAAATATATAATAGAATAAACAATCCAAAATTACACTTCACCCACACAAGGCAAAACTAGACCACATGTTGGTAATTGTACATGAAAACACCACCAAACATATAGGAAATGAGCATAGCTAGGCCATATGGACATGAAATCAATCATAGTGATAAATCCATCCAAGGTAAAACAACACTTATAGTGAAAGAATGACTAGTAAAACTTGTTTGAAAAAATCATCAAATCGAGAATGTAATATAATAAGGGATGTGATAGAATGGCTTGGGATCTCATTGTATTATTCTATCTACTAGTTTCATCTGACCACTTATTTTTATTTCTTTAGCACCCCATCTATATAATTCTACCACTGATCCTAGCTCATATAATTAATTCTTACATTCATTATAATGAACATTAATAGTATCTAAACATGGTATTACATAAAATAATATAATATTAACTATATATAATGTAATCATGATATAATTAACCATCTATAATAATCCACTATGGAATTAGTCATCAATATGATAGTTATGAATTTAAAACATAATTTCAACTTCATAATCATGTCTAAAATAGATAATTTGAGTTAGAATCAAAATAAAAAATAAATAATATAAAATTATCATAACTAACAACTAAATGTATCATAGTATTGGTTCATGACAACCTCCTCCCATTAAATAAGATCTGTCCTATTGACTACTCAAAAATACTATAGATTGTGCTACCCAAATAACTGTACATCTTCCTAAGTGGTTCTTCTTTCACTTATCTAGTCCCATTTTTAAAAAAACTTAGATATTATCTCTATTTTGAAATTTAGTGCTATAGTTGTCTAGGATTTTCATTGGTTCCAGTTGCATCCTTTCCTCTTTTGTAACCTATATATTTTTCCAATTCAAGACATGATAAATATCTTGAATACCTTAATAAAGTAACATGTAATACAATGAATTATGGATGGATAAGGGGAAAATATAACTGGTAGGAAATAAAGCTAATCTTATGTACAATGTCAAAGGGTCTAACAAATCATGGAGCTAGTTTGAAAGTTCTTTTGAACATTATTAATCTTCTATGTGGTCTAACACACAAAAAAAATATCACCAACAATAAATTCATATGGCGTTATCTTTTGATCAACATTACACATTTTATGATCCAATGCAACATTTATCTTATGACATATTAAATCCATTTACTTATCATACTCTTTTAGTACCTCATGCCTAATAATGGATTTTTTTTCAAAACTATCCCAAGAAAGTGGGGATATACATTTTCATCCATATAGATATTCAAAAGGGGAACGTTTTAGCACAAAATGGTATGTTTTATTACTAGTCAACTCAATTAAATCAAGATAATCATCCCACTAAGTTTTATGATCCATAATACACATTCACAACATGTCCTCAACTAATTGATTGAGTCTTTTAGTTTGACCATCCATTTTTAGGTGGTATGAAAAACTAAAGTTCAACCAAGTGCCAAATGTTTTATTAAACATTCAATAAAACCTTGATGTAAACAACTTATCCCAATTAGAAATGATCACTTCAATCATACCACACAATCACACCACCTATTTTACAAAAATCTTAGTAAACATGGAAGTTTCATCCATCAAGTTCCCTATGATGAATTGGCCAACTTTTTTGGATTTATCAATTACCACTAGAATAGTGTCATGTTTGTTATGAGACATAGGTAGCTCATCAATAAAATTTAATAAGATCACAACCCACTTACCACTAAGTATATCATGTGGATATAATAATACCTAGGGGTGATAATGTTTAGCCTTGACACACTAACATTTTAATCATCTTTCCAAAAGATTGGTGACATTGTGCCTCATTCTAGGCTAAAATTAATGCCTTTTATCTCATGTGTCATTTTTATGACACCCAAATGAGTAAAATGGGGAGCTATATGTGCATATTGAAGCACATGATCCATAAACTAGCACTAATTTTTATTCAAAAAAAGTTTACCTTGGATCCTTGTAGGAAATTTATTAAATATACCAAAAGTAATCTATAAAATAATCAACTTAAAGAAAATCAATGCAAGAATACAAACCACACTATACATGAGTTGATTATAGAGTTTGGAAATGCCTACATCTCTAAGTTCACAAATTAGCTAAACTAATTCATTATTAAATTTTTGTAAGTACAAGGTAACCCTTATAGAACAATAATAAATTTACATGTTACATAGCTTCGAAGAATCTCAAAACAATCAAATAGATTCTTCACCTTCCTAAAACACCTCCAAATGTGTATATTCATCCCTTTGAAGAATCTTGGAACTCTTAGATAGATTCTCCACTTTCTCAAAGAACACCTCTAAGACTACATAAAACTCAACAATAGACCTTTGAAAAGTCCCAAAACTTATGGATGGACCTTCCACCTTCTTATCACGAAAGCAATCTCATGTTTATAAAATTATCCACCAAAATTACTAATTTAAGACTTTAAAAAGTGGATAAAATGAACCCAAATTAGGTCTCTCATCATACAAATAGATTCATCTCTTTCTCTATATCTCATCTCTTCAGCTCTCGGTTCTTTATCTCTCAGCTCTTTGGCTTTTAGCTCTCGGCTCTACCATGAAAGCTTTGAAACCCTAGAATGAATTCACTGAATTCTAATTCCAATTCCCAATGATTTCCAAATAACCCCTCACCCCTTTATATACTTTTTTGAGGTGAAAAAATGTGGTATTAATCATTATCCCCACCTTTTCTGATGGGATTGGATAATATCCCATTTCACCATTTGTTATAGGATTTATATTATCCCTTTACTTTTCAATATGGGAATTTTAATAATATCCCATGTATTTAAAAATATGGGGTGATAATTATTCCCCAATATATGATGGTTTATATTTTAAACATATTTAAATGGCTTTTTATTTTCCACGTAACTCTATTTCCATGTCACTTTATGGCCATGTCATCACTTTGACCATAACTTTGATTGGTCATAAATTGCATATACAGACTCCATTTTTCAAACTGTAAAATGTGCCAAAAAGATCAAAAAAATCTATAAACCATGGAACTAGTTCATAAACATTACAATATCATCAATTTTATAATTTGACCAGATTTGACCACCCATTGACCT